>JAHZNP010000316.1:0-76807 GCA_020615345.1 Triops cancriformis
CATGGCTAGGTCTTTTTCCCAGTTTCGGGCACTAAGCAACGTAGTTTTTCTGACACGCGTCCGTTTCGTTGTCCGGGAGGGAGAGGATATGGGAAGATCTTCAAAAAGGTAGAGAAAATTAGCGTTTTTCTTGTGATGATTTGCGTGGTCATGTCGTCGTTGCTGCTGAGATGTCATCACTTGCTGCCCAAGCAGACCTGGTGCGGAGGATGCAACTTCCCTTCGCATTTTACGGGGAAGCCAGGTATGCTCAGCGAATTCATAGGAATTCCGTTGAGGCTGGAAAAGTTTGCCTTGTGCCACTGGTTAGGTAGGCATTGTGTTAGGGCGGTTAGGTCTTTTAGATGGCAAGAAGCAAGGCAAACTTTCCTGGCAAGGGGCGGGGTTTAAGTGGTGGAGGCATCAACGACCGGCCAATGTCACCAGGTTCCTTGTGTGATCACGCTATATGGGATTGCGTATGTGTGGCGCTAATGTCTCGACTGTATGGAGCATGGAAACAGAAGTCCCAACCTGAATTCAGCGAACGAGTAAGTATTTTATTTCTATTATTATTAATTTTTTATCTTTGCTGTTTGGTTTTTCGCACTTACTAGACGCTTTCGAAGTAGTTATAATATTTTTTGTCCAGTGTTTGGCTGATCGTTCTTCTGGTGGGAGTTGGATTCACCAGTATCGCACTTCATTGGCCTTCAGCGAAGTAGAGAGTTTGGAACGTACAGCAAAAAAGCACATTCATTTTTTCTGCTATTCAGTGTCGAGTAAGTGTGTAAATTAATCCAGATAGTATTTCAACATTTTAATTATTCCACAGAAAAGGGGCATTTCGGGATAATTTCGAAGCTAATCATAAATAGTGAGCCTTAACTTTGTTCAGTAAATGGTTGGAATTTTTTTCTTTTTGGCTCGCTACGCGGAAACACTACTATGTCATCAGCTGTGTCCAGTGAGTAAAAAATTCTCAGATAAACTCGTTATTTATCAACTGAGCCATGTTGGTGATTGCACACGACCTTGCGAAAAATCTTAACATTTCAATAATATAAAAAATTTTACGACAGTGTTGATTAGCATACGGTTTCTGGGACATTTTTACACTTTTTATACGAATTGCCTGTCGTCCCAACTGTTCCATCCCTCTTCTCTTCTAATTCATTTTTAAATTTAAATAAGTAAATTCTTACTCTTTTTAAGTGCAGTCATGTATTACTTAACCACATGGAACATTGTACGTCTTATTTTAGGTTTCCGAAATAAAACATAATTCAGTGACGTTCGCACTGTTATCGAATAAACTAGCAAAAGAGATGCCACAAACCGAGTGTTATCACTGAGATGCCTTCAAAAGCTCGGTCAAATGACGTCAACATGAAAACTTCGGTCCAATGACGTAAACATGAATCGAGTAGTAGCACATAAACCAGTCCAATGTGCATCACACGTCTACTAAACACCACGCAGAGGTAAATGTACACTTAAAAAAATAAAACCCATAGATTTGAAACTTAAGCCAACGATTTTAAAGAAAATCCTTTTTGAATCAACAAACGCAGGGATTGATGTCAAAGATTGTGTTGCAACTAAAAGCGAAAGGTCAAGGCACTGGACTTTTAATTTTCGACGGAGCTGCCATTGGGATTAAACGAATGGAAACTGCCCCCCGAAATTTTTTTCCAAAAGACGGCTAAGAAGACAATAGCGGAAGTTCCGCCATCTTTAGTCAATCCTTGCTATGCAACGTTTATAAGACAGATCAGGTCTGTACGAGCCACCAGTGCTGACTCGAATTTGAGAGTTTCGAGAGCAAAAACTGAAGTCTAAATCCATCAGTCCACACTATGAATTGGGTTAATTTAGTTCTCATTACTGTAGTGGTCATGGGAAGTTCAACGGACTTGGCGAACGCTGCAAATCCAGGCAGAACTCGTGCAGCGTCATGTGCAGAATCGTTTTGTTCTGAAGTTCAGCGACGATTTGGGAACTTCTCGTCAGCAGTGGAACAAGTGGCGAATAAATTACTGGACACAAGGTGTGAAATGCAACAAAACGCGACACTTGAGCTTCTGGAGCACGAACTTATCCGAAAAGCGTCTAAAACACAAGACAAGAAATTCGACGAAATAGCTGGCGCATTTTCGGACCTACGTTCCAGAATTTCAGACAACAACGATGCTACGGCCCAAAAGTACGCATCTTTGGACAGTTCTATGGTTCAAGGCTTTTCTGGCATGGAAACAGCGTTGGAGCATAAAGTGGCACAATTGGAAAGAAGATCTGAAGAACGGTTTCGCACGATAAGCCAAAACTACGACGATATGAGTCAAATGTTGAAAACTATACTGGAAACAGTAACCAATCAAAACAACGGAAAAACGAGTGCTATTCATCTTCAGACACAAAAACGCGAGCACCGCCACGTTTCTAAACTGAAAGGAGAAGGGAAAAAAGAAGCGAAACCTGAAGAAGCGTCAGAGACAACATCAGCTCAAACGAACGGATTCGTGACGAATAACAACAATTTGATGAGAGGTGGTGAGAAGTTGGACAAGCCAGCTCTGGGAGACATGGGAAATATGGAAGAAAAGCTGGAAAAGATAGCCAAGCAAATGCAAAACGTCTCCAACCAATACCAGAAACTTTCCCGAGTTCAAGAAGTAATAGAGAGGGTGGAGTTAACGCTGAATACTCTGACTGATCGAATTCCGCAAAATGCTTCAAAAGTATACACAATTATAATCTTTTTACATTTCTCACGTGTTCCTAATTTACAAAAATCAATTTACAGATTCTTGAGACCTTGTCTAATGAGGTCCAGTTAATTGTAGACAGAGTAGTGTTTGAAATGGTACTCTTTGTTTCTAATGAACGGTATTCGAATGTGAGGATGGTCACAAACTTGACGAATTATTTCCCGGAGCAAGTATTCCCAAAAGGTAAACAAAATTCAATATATTTAGCTTACAGAACTAACGATCCATTTGCATTGATGACAAGACACAGGCATAGATAGAGCCACTTTCAAGTGCAAAGTGCATTGCGAGAAATTTGAGACCTGCCAAGCCTTCAATATTATAGAAAAGCAAGATTCCTATGTTTGTGAGATGCTGCCAGACAACTTATGTTTGAATCAGACGAAGAACGCGCTTATAAACTGGCCGGGAAGTACTCTTTGGGAGAAGACCAAGAATGGAAAGTCCTGCTTGGAAGAGAAATTCCCCGGAGGGAAACGAATTCCTTGCGAAATTTTAAAACCGGGATGCTTTGGCGATTGGCCACAATGCTCGAATTGCTCTAAGACTTGTAACAACATAGGACGTAAGTGAACTCCAATGGCGAAAGCGATTTTTTTTAAAAAAAGAATACTGACCGTGGTATAGAGAAATCACATGCTAGACGGCGTCGACGATTGTGCCTAAACTATTCAGTATTTCCTTAAACATTTTCAACAATAATGCCTTAAAATCTAGAATCTAGATCATGTCGCCCAGATTTTCTTTAAAAGTTTTTAGACAATTTGTAAAAAGCGAATTAAATTTATTCTTTGGGGAAAAGCACTTATACGTACATGGCCTTAAGAGAAATTAAAGCACCGTTTACTGAACTTATTACCGGAAATGGAAGCTGGCTGTAGTGAACCTTACAATCAAATGTTTGGAATCGCCATTTCCCCCCCCCAAAAAAAAAGTCAAATTGACTCGCTTTTTACAAATTTGTGAATAACTTTTTAAAGAAAATCTCGACGATGTGCACTAGATATTACGATCCAAAACTTTATGGTCGAGGTTGTTTAACGAAATACTGAGTAGCTTTGTGGAAATCGCTGACGCCGTTTAACATCCTATTAAACGGTTATCATTTTAACACGGTTAGGTGCATAAAATTTCTGTACGTCTTTAGGTGACGGAGCTAACACATTATGGCCTGAGGGTGACGGACCATTTGCGACACCAATATTCGGATACTGCAGTGGCTATGATACCCTTCTATGAGATAGACAAGTGGATATCGAGACGGGACAACTTACCCGAAACTTTATCATGTCCTTCCACGACATGCATCGCCTGACTCGCCTTCGAGTCTATCGCGAAATTTGGTTTTATTTCAGCCCAATCAATAGCGGCTTAAACTGGTTAAGATACAGGAACCCAACTATCGGAACCGACGGCACGCTGTCTGACTTCACCTTCCAAATATCAAATAACATGGACGATTTCTTCCAGCTGAATCATTCAGCACTGAAACCAACTCCATTCGTGAATGTCACAGACGATCGCAATGGCTGCGGTTCATTTTGGTTGCTAGACGTCAGCAACGCCACCTATTGCCCAGGCGGTCAAGTTAGCATGCTAGGTGAAGTCAAAATGGAACACGGCAAAATCATTAGTACGGGAATGTCTATTCCAGAGTCTATTACAAGAAAAGAGCTTATTAGAAGGGTGAAAATTGTGCTAGAGTACTAATAGGATAAGTATTTTAACTTCATTTCGGTATCGTTTATAAGGGCGTACGATAAATAAAACTGAAGCATGTTTCCAAGGTCGATGTCTTTATCATATAGATGCCGGATCTCTTGATTCTTTGCGTTTTTATTTATTATATTCTCCCAAATGTGGAGTCGTAGGTAATGAAAAAGTTGAATTCCATAAAAGTCAGGAGATTTATCTTACGTAGAAAATTATCTTACGTAGAAAATGGACTTCTCTTACCAGAATTATACTTTACCGAAGCAGTTTACTGCTGGTAGCATTGACCTGTTATAGAATTAGTCTGAGGTTTCGCATGAGCGCGATTCTATTCAAAGGCTTGTAATATACTGTAACTGAATTGAGCAGTAGGCTGAAAGATGAATCAAGCGTCAAAATTTGTTTTTAGGGGAAATTGTTTTTTTTTAGTACAATAGAGTGCAAAAGTTTACTTGTCTTCGAGGTTTCCCTCCATTTTGGACTATTTATATTTGTGCATTTTTTTTATTGCGCTGCTTTTTATACGAGTCTCTAAACCTAACAGTACTATAATACACTACTTCACTACTGTACTTCTGTTACTTACTGTACTTCTATTACTGAACTGTTCTGATACACCACTCTACTTCTTTCTTCCGGTGCTATTAAATGTTTTGTGCTTAAAGTCACATGAAGTGCTTATTGTCAACTGAAGACATGGATACACAAAAACTAAACGGAAGTACACGTTGTGCGATTTAATGTTCGTGAATATTCATTTTAGAATCACGAAGTTGTGAAAAATGTCGGTGAATCCGTCTCGTTTAAAGTTCAAATCCTTCAAAAGAATTATTGCGTCGCGCATTAGGCAGTGGACCATGCTAAATAGCTGAAACTGAACATAAGTAAAGTTCCTGTCAATCTGAATCGTTTGATACGTACATCTTATTATTCTATGACATAGATTAAGGGTCATAGCGTCCAACGAAGCTCGTGGTTAAGGGTACTGTGTAGACGATTTGACAAGTTAGGCTCATAATGGAAGTAAAAACCCACAATAGTAAAGTATTGCATCGTAACATCTAGTGAATGTCGTCGAGCATTTTTTGTGAATTGTTGAAAAATAAATTTGTAACAAGCGATACAAATGTCAAATTTTTAAAGAGTGATTTTAAAAATCCGCATAAAATTCCATTACAGCACCTTTGACTTCAATCCTTAAACGGAATTGAAAAGAAGTCCTTCTTTTTCATCCTCTGAATAGTTTTCTTTGTTTTCTCAAAAAATAAACCAGAATTAAATGTCGAATTTCAACTCTCTTTTCGATAAACGAATACTTTAAAGCGGCTCAAGTGTACATCCGGATTGGATGTTGAAAATTGCATGAAAAAAAGGCTAAAATTTAGACGCTTGTCACAAATTTAGTCAGTAATTTTTCTAAACAATGTCAACGATGTACACTAGATATTTTTCTTCAAAACATTACGCTCGAAAAACTTTAATTAAAATCTGAGCAGTTTCTGTGAAATCGCCAGCAACATTTTACGTGCTACTGCCCTATAGGACGGCTAAAAAGCGACACAGTATAATACTCATCGACTATACAGAGGTTAAATGTACAAGTTAGAGATAAAACACGCAAAACTGAAACTTCAGCAAACGATTCAAGAGAAATCCTTTTCAATCAACAAACACACGGATTGATGTCAAAGATTGTGTTGCAACTGAAAGCGAAAGGTCAAGGCACAGAAACTTTGGACTGGTAATTTTACATAGACTGTCATTGGGATTAAGTGAATTAAAAAAAACTGACCCGGAATATTGTCTACTACGAGAAGGCTCAGATGACAATAGCGGGAATTTCCACCATCTTTAGGCAATCCTTGCTATACAACGCTTATAAGACAGATCAGTCTGTATGAGCTAATCAGTGTTGACTCAGATTTGAGGATTTCGAGAGCAGAAATTTAAGTCTAAGTCAATCAGTCCGCGCCATGAATTGGGTTAATTTGGTTCTAGTTACTGTAGTGGTCATAGGAAGTTTGACGGACTTGGCGAACGCTGCAAATCCATACAAAACTCGGGCAGCGTCATGTGCAGAATCGTTTTGTTCTGAAGTTCAACAACGATTTGGTAATATCTCCTCAGTAGTGGAAAAAGTGGCGAACAAGTTACTTGACAAAAGATGCGAAACTTGCGATTTGATACACAGCGCGACATTTGAGGTTTTGAAGCACGGACTGTTTATCCGAAAAACGTCTGAAACACACGAGAAGAAATTCGACGATATAGAAAGCGCTATTTTAGGACTTCGTTCAAAAGTTTCAGGCAAGAACTATGTTACAGCACAAAACTACGAATCCTTGAAAAATTCTGTGTTACTTTATCAGGTGCGGAGCAGAAAATGGCGCAACTGGAAAATAAATTCGAAGAACGGTTTCGCACTTTGTCCCAAAACTACAACGACATGAGTAAAATGTTGAAAACTATACTAGAAACTGTAACCGTTCAAACCAACGGAATACTGAACGCAATTCATATTCAGACACAAAATACCGAGCACCACGACTCCTCTTTTCTGAAAGGAATAGAGGAACAAGAAGCAAAACTTGAAGAAGATTTAATGGCGACATTCGGCCCGACGAGCGAAACCTCTACAAATGACAATAACTTGATGGGAAGTTTGGAACAGTTGGAAAATTCAACGTTGGCAAACGATGAAGAAGTGGAAGGAAAACTGGAAAACATAGCTGACCAAACTCAGAATGTCTCCGACCAATACCAGAATCGTTCCCGTGTACAAGGTGTAGTAGAGGGGGCGGAGTTAACTATGAATACTTTGACCGACGGAATTCCACAAAATGCATCCGAAGTATAACCATTCATATTCTTTTTATATTATTCTCCTGTTCCTATTTTATGGAAATCTATTTACAGATTCTCCAGAACGTGTCTAGTGAAATCGAGTTAATTGACGGAATCGTACGTAATGAAATGATACGCTTTGTCTCTACTGAACGATATTCAAACGTGAGGATGGTCACAAACTTGACGGATTATTTCCCGCAGCAAATATTCCCAAAAAGTAAACAATGTTTCACAACTTTAGCCTGCAGAATTAATTATTCATACGCATTGATAATCAGATACAGGCATGGATAGCGCCACTTTCAAATGCAAGGTGCTTTGTGAGAACAATGAGACCTGCAGAGCCTTCAATATCATAGAAAAGCAAGATTCCTTTGTTTGTGAGATGCTGCCTGACAACTTGTGCGTGAAGCAGACAAGGAATGCGCTGTTAAACTGGCCGGGAAGTATGCTCTGGGAAAAGACCAACACCAGTACTCAAAAATCCTGCTTGGAAGAGCAATTCCCTGCAGGAAAACAAATCCCTTGCGAAGTTTTGAGACCGGGATGCTTTGGCAATTGGCCACGTTGCGTGAATTGCTATAAGACGTGCGAAAAAGTACGACGTAAGTGAATTTCAGTTGCGAGTAATTTATTCTAGACTTTGTTGTTCTGTACTCTTAAAAAAAGGACGACATGTCTCAATGCTAACGCCATGTTAGTTACTCGAGCGGTGTCTACTTTTATCGTCTTTCGAAAGTTTCCTAACCTGGCGTGTCGTTAGCATTGAGCAGTTTGTGGGACTTTTTAAATTATATTTCTCTTATTTATTTATTTTTCCTACTATTTTTTTATTTCTATATACATATATTTTGCTTTCTTATTCATTTTTACGTAATTTTTAAATTATCTTTATTGTTTAATTCTAGTACGAGTACTTAGAACTTTTAGTACGAGTAGTTAGTAAGATTACTGTACGTCCTTAGGTTACGGAGCGTACACATTATGGCCTGACGGCGACGGACCCTTCACGACACCAATATTCGGATACTGTTCTGGCAGATCTGCAATTTTGTTAGAAAGAGATGTGAATATGACCACGGGAGAAGTTATCCAAAACTTCGTCATGTCCTTCCACGACATGCATCGCCTGAATCGCCTTCAGTTTTACTCGGAAATTTGGTTTAGTTTCTACACAACCAACGGCGGTTTCAGCTATATATATTACAATAACCCTATTATCGGAACAGACGGCACGCTTTCAAATGTCACTTATGGCAGTTCACATTTAATAGCTGATTTCTTCAAGCTTAATGGTACGGCATTGAAACCAACTCCGTTCGTGAATATCTCGGACGATCGTTATGGCTGCGGTTCATTTTGGCTGCTCGACCCTAGCAACGCCACCTATTGCCCAGGCGGTCAGGTTAGCCTGCTAGGGGAAGTCAAAATGAAAGACGGCAAAGTAATTAGTACGGGGATTTCTTATCCAGAGTCTGTCAGAAGAAATGAGCCTCTTAAAAGCATGAGACTTTGTCTGTCCCTCTTGTAAGAAAAAATGTCTAAATTAGAACGTTTGTAAAAACATACTAAAAATAGGCAACTAAGCAAGATTCTAAGATAGACCTTCAATCAAATGTACTACATTTCTTGGTTATTCTGAGTTTTCGTGCCCTAATAGATTTGCCTGGGAATAATAAAAAATAACCAGCAAAAATATTTGAAAAGCTACAAAAAAATCATATAAATAGTAAAAATTAACAAAAAGTAAATGACAAATAATAAAAAATAAAAAAATAAATGACAAGAACAATAAAAAGTTAAAAATGACAAGAATAATAAGAAAGGAAAAAAATAAATGACAAAAATAGTAGAAAATAACAAACAATTTAATTACAAAAATAATAGAAAAGAAAGTTAGGAGCTGTCTCTATTGCGGATGTAGAGTTCTTTCCTTTCAACATTTTATTTTACCAAAGCAGTGAACAGTTACTGTTCATAATATTGATCTGTCATAGAATTGAAGTGAATTTTCCACTTGCCGTTTAATCCCAACGCTTGTACGTTACGCTTTCAGCCTATTATGCAATAGCCTGAAAGAAGGTTCTTGTTAGAGGAAATGAGCTTCTTTACTACGTGTGTACTGTACGTAGAGACTGTCCAAATAAACTAGGAATAGCAAAGGCGAGAGGACAACGTACTTGAGCTCACTACAGTATTTAATTATTTGTCCGTCTACAGCAGGAGAGCATGTTACGTAACACAAATTACATGTTCTCATACAGTTCACTTTACATTATTCCAATATATGACACAGTTCAAATACTTTTACATTGAAAACTGTCGGAACTTTATTTCGTAATATTCCTTGAAAGCACTGGAATGACGTAACACCAGAGCCGGGATGAGAGAAGTTCGATTAACCCAATTTCCACCGGAAGTGTAACACCTTTTTCTTCAAGTTCGTGGTATACGTCATTAGTTCATATTTCGCGGTCCAAAAATCGTGCTTCCAACTCGGACGTTGGTGCTTCCCAGTTCAATCTTCGCAAAAAAGACACTGTTGAAAGAAAGTCTAAGCAATGTAAAAAAAATAAAACTTACGGCGTGTTCGTAGTCAGTCGACATTCCCATAGACATTTCGATCTCCTCTTCCTTTTTTCCCAAAGCTTCGCACACTTCTTTGCGTACTTGCACTAATTTCTATAAATTTGGAATAATTTCCACATTGAAGTATATTTTGTGTAGCCAAAGTGGATAAACGTAAGCTTTTACCAGAAAATCAGGGTTAGGACCTAACGTGACGTCATAGTCGTAAATACCGATCGTCATTAAACCCACAAATTCCAAACGAGGACACTTCTCCAGTACGTGGCGTACCAGTTGTAAGGCATGACTAGGTTCGCAGCCACTTTTCTGTTCCTCACCACTGGTGTTGACTTGCACAAAGATTTTTAGTCGCTCTCCTTCTGGCTTGAACTTCTCCCACGCTGTATTGAGCGCATCGGCGAGCTTTTCCGTGTCCACAGTTTCAATGACGCTCAAACGAGGAACTTTGGCCATCTTGTTGGCTTTATTCGTCTGGCAGTGACCAATCAAATGCCATACGATATCTGGACATTCGCTCAACAGCTATTTAAAATATTTAAAATAATCAAAAATATGACTTTATTAGAAAATTATTTTACTTTAAAATGTTAAAATATTATTTCACTTAAAATTAGTTAAAATAGCATTAACATTTATAAGATTTCCAGAAACGTTTTATTACGAAATCTTTTAGTAATATTTTATATAAAAAATCTTTAGAAATATTTTAATTGATTCTTTTGGAAATGTTTTATAAAAAATAGTTTAAATTAAATATTTAAAATTATTTTACCTTATGAAACTTTCTTAATAGTACAAAAAAGTTTCACTTAATTACTGTAGTAAGGTACGAATGTAAATTTGTTATACTTGAGGATCGTTGGACTTTTCTACCAGTTCTTGAACATAATTTTCCCCAAAGTATCTTTGACCAGCTTTGTAGGCCGCTATTACGTCACTCGCTGGCTTAGTTTTGCTAGCTGCTACGAGCTTAACATTATTTCGTCCCTGTGACAAAGAGATTATTAGTAAATAAGCAAAAACACGTTACGTAACTCAACTTACACATTTTTGGGAGATTTGTTCGATTTTCGACTTAACAGCGTTAATTTTCTCCGGGATATCCATTGACATGTTGCAGGTTTGCGCCTTGTATCGAGAATAAAAGCAACGCCCGAAGTGTACGGGGAATTTCGATTTTGTAATAAGGGAATCCCAGATTTTGCTAGATTGTGTTAGTAAACAAAGCGCCATGTCCGGCGAACGGCAGTGTTTCAGTTCTGAGCATGCTCCTAAACGGCAAACCCGCACTGCGTCGTATTTCATAACCTCGGTTATGGTGCAATTGTGTTCTTGGGTAATTACATGCAAAAAATTGAAATAATCTCGACAGTATAGTTTTTTATTGGAGTATCTTGTTAGTTGCATCCATACTTTATTTGTAAAATAGTTAGTAAATTAATTAATAGTGAATCAAATAGTCGTTTCAGTATACCGCAACCTTATATCGATTTAGATTATGCAGCGATACGATATCTGTATCGATAGTGAATAAGCATCAACAGTTGCACGTGGTTTTTCGCTTGCCTTAAAAGAAAATGACATCTTCAGGCAAAAAGATCAAAACAAGGTAACTATTACCAACGTAATCTATAAAGTAATACTTTACCAACTGTTAATTTTGTCTAGCTATGCCGTTTTACAGAAACTGGAGCCATTTTACACGGGTGGAACCGTTCAAGTAACCAGCTAAACAATTATGTACCTTCTGCCAACTCCCGAACTAATTGAATTTCCTTTTCTCTAGGCATGTAAAGATGGCCAATACTTGTTGTGTCAGTTTGGCAACAGAATACAAGTGGTAGATACAAACACGGGCCAAATTTCAGCTAGCCTTACACAGGAAGATGATGAAGTCGTAACTTTCTGCCTTAGTCCCGATAATACAATGGTTGTCTCAAGCCACAAGTCCACTTTATTAAGACATTGGCGTTTTCCAAGTAAGTTACTTTATAACAATCATAAAAATATTCCATAAAATTATTACTAAAGGAAAATGAAAAAAAACTCTTATTGCTCTTAACTCGTATAATAGTAAGTTTTAGCTCAAGTTTTTATTAATCATTGCTTTTTTTTGTCCACAGGTGGTCAAGTCGAGCGAACTTGGAAATCCATGCACATGGCCCCAGCCAGTTTCGTCATCTTCGATCCGACTTCCACTTTGGTAGCTTCCGGTGGCAGTGACGGCTCCCTCAAGATATGGGACACCTTGAAACAATACTGCACACACAATTTGAAAGGCGGCTCGGGTGTGCATTCTATGGTTCAGTTCCACCCTGACATGTCGCAACCCCGAATTTACGCCGCTTCCATGGACTGTCACATTCGTTGCTGGGATTTGACCAATTCGAGCCTGGTGTCGACTCTAAAAGGCCATTTAAGCAGCGTCACTGGCTTTAACATCCTGCCAGGCAACGCACAAGCCATCAGGTACTATTAATGATCCTTAAAGTAAAGGATGGTTTCCTTCTATTATCATCTTTTAATGAGCTGACATGTAAAACGTTCAAATTATGTCTAAAACGCTAATACAGTTAGGCCTTAGCAGTTAAAAACTATAGAAAATATAATAAAAATAATTGTTATATTTGTCTTATAGTTGTGGCCGCGACAAAGTGTTGATACATTGGGATCTGAGCCAATCAGTGGTTTTAAAGACAGTTCCCACCTACGAATCACTGGAAGGACTCTGCGTTTTGCCTTCTAATTTGAAATCATCCTTGTTACCCGAGTCACAGGGCCATCCTTTGGTGCTAACCGCTGGCGAGCAAGGTGTTCTGAAAGTATGGAGCATAGCCAGCAGCCAATCAGTGTGGAAAGAGGAACGTCCTACGGAATTAACCACGCCCATTACCCAACTCTTGGCTTTGGGTGATAAGCAAAGCGTGTTGAGCGTCACGTTCGACCATAATCTGAACGTCTATAACCTTGCTAGCCTGCAGATCGCGAAACAAGTAACTTCATTCTCTTAACCTCTTAGGGTGCATTCAGATCGGAGGACTAAGCAGCTTAAGCTAGTCCTCTCCTTAGTCCACAACATGAATATCTGTCTTCAGCTAGGCAGGTAGGCGGGAACTAAGTAATTAAGGAAAATGGAGGCATTTGTCACTTTTTCGTAGTCCAATTTTGTAACATTCAGCGATTGACAACTGTATCTAACAGAAGAGAAAGGCCATTGTTCATCAATTAACTGTTGAGCCAGCCTTGGTCTCAGCTTTAGTCTCCTTAAACCCTCTTAGTCCGTCAATCTGAAAGCACCCTTAAATTTCTCGATCTCATTATTATAAAATACTCGAAAAATCTTTTAGAACACTAACTGAAGTGCTTTCCTAGTATTGTGGTAATAACGAAGACGTTTTGGATGTCGCACTCCTGGGCGGGAAGGAACATTTAGCCGTTGCCTCCAATTCTCCGCAACTCCGCTTGTACAACTTGGCTAATTTCCAGTGTGAGTTAGTCCCCGCCCATTCAGACATTGTCCTGGCCATTGCCATACATCCGCATTTCCCTGAGCTTCTCGCCACTGCCTCGAAAGTAAGCCCAACATTAAAGTTATTTTTCCCGTTTTTTTATTTATTTCATGTATAATATTTACGTTTTTTATATATTTTCTTTACCTTATGTACAATTTTTAGATATTTTCTCTAGTTTGTGTACAATTTTCACATGTTTATAATATGTTTCTGATTTTTTATACAATTTCCAAATATTTTAAATATTTTCTTTGGTTTGCATATATAGTTTTCATATGTTTGTTTATTTTTTTAGTTTTTATATAATTTTTAATATTTGAAAATGATTTTTGCGTTTTTGATTTATCAATTTGCTGATTGTCATTTAACCTTAAGGATAATACAGTGAAACTTTGGGTCATCCGGGATGGTAAACTGCATTGTATCGGCATAGGGGCGGGACATACAGGTTCCGTGGGTACCGTATCGTTCAGCCACGCCCATTCCCCTCCATACGTCGTCACCGGCAGTCAGGATACTTGTTTAAAGTTGTGGCCGTTACCTGAGGGCTGGAAAAGTACGTTTTTATCAATTTTCAGAATGTAAGCTTTAATTAAGTAAATTTTTCTTGTTTTTCTGTTAAAGGTTTAAGCAGCCCGGTACATTTGAGCGCCGCCGCCACAAGTCTCGCGCACGACAAGGATGTGAACGCGGTGACGGTGTCACCCAATGATCGACTGGTGGCATCAGCTTCGCAAGACAAAACCGCGAAATTGTGGCAAGTGCCAGGTCTGTCTTCAGTAGCTACTTTACGCGGGCATAGGCGTGGCCTCTGGTGCCTGCAGTTTTCGCCCGTCGATCAAATATTGGCCACTGGCTCAGCGGACGGCGACATCAAGCTATGGTCCTTGACCGACTTTTCGTGCATTTCGGTCCGATTTCTTATTTCTTATATTTATCTCCATTTTCAATTTAACCAAAGAGTTTCTGATGTTTCAATAATTTTTATTATTTTTTACGTTAAAGTTTGAGAGACGTTGGATCTTCCACTTCTATTTGTCTCATTATCAGTTGTTTTTAACAACAATAACGAACAATTGTATTATTATATTAAATTGATTATTTTATACTTTTCTTTTGTGTTTTATTAGCATTATTTTCTTGTTTGCATAAATATTTTGAAAAAAATAGACGTTGGAAGGCCACGGAAGCTCAGTTTTGAAGGTCTTTTTCGTCTCGAGAGGGTTACAGCTCGTGAGTTCAGCGTCTGATGGGTTAATCAAGCTATGGACGCTGAAAACATCGGAATGCGTTGCGACTTTGGACGAACACGAAGGAAAGATTTGGGCTTTGACCTGTAAATCAACGTTTTTATCTTATGTTCTTTTAATGTAATTCTTCCCTGTGCATTTGGGATCTAAAATTCTGCTGACATTTATTTTAGTGAGTCAACAAGAAGACATGATGGTCAGCGGTGGTAGCGATTCGAAAATTATCCTGTGGCGAGACGTTAGTGAGGAAGAAGCCGCCAAAATGGCCGAAGAGAAGGCGGAGACGGTTTTGCAAGAACAGGAATTGTCCAATTTGTTGCACACTGGAAAACTAGCCCGGGCTTTGAAACTTGCAGTGCGTTTGGATCGACCTTTCACCGCCCTCAGAGTTCTCAAAGGTAACAGCTGGTCATTTTTATTTTTATTTTTTCTTTCAAAGAGTTTTCTTTTTTCCCCATCTTACTTACTTTAATTGGAACTAGTAGTTATTTTTATTTTATTTTCACTTACTTTATTGGGATTTTTTCTTCTTCTTCTTTCACTTTTATTCAGAATATCAGTAGAAGTGAAGGCGAAAGCCTGTTACTCAGTGTATCAATATCTTTCAAAACAATGATATTTTTTATCTTGATTTCTTTGGAGTTTTCACTTGTTTTAGTTGGAAGTTCTTATTCTAGTTGGAAGTTCTTTAGTTGGAAGTTTCTAGTTATTTTATTTGGAAGATTCTTGTTATTTTAGTTGGAACTTTCAGCTAATTTCTTCGGAAGTAGTTATTGGGAAACTTTACTTATTTTGTTCATACATTTCTACGTGACGTCTTCGGAAGTTTTTACTTGTTTTAGTTGGAACTTTATATTTTTTTATTTGGAGATTTTTTCTTATTTTCTTTTGCAAAATGCAATGTTTTGTCTCGCAGAATTAACCGCGAGCGATCCGACGTTGAAGGAAATGGAACAAGGGGTTGAAAAGCTTTCGAAGGAAGGCCACCAGCGACTGTTGAGTTTTGCTACAACCTGGAATACGAACAGCAAGCATTGTTATGAAGCGCAGGCCGTACTGGCGTTCGTCTTGAAGAATTACGCGCCGCAGGAATTGATGAGCTGGCCCAATTTGCAGACCGTCTTGCAGGCCTTTTTGCCCTACACGGATCGACACATGCAGCGTATGTCGCGACTGCAGCAACAAGCGCACTTGTTGGATTACACTGCGTACCGTATCCAAGCGACCAGTTGGAAGAGTGAAGGACCGGAACGCGGGAACGCCCCGTCGCCTAAGCCAGCGCGCACGCTCCAGAGTGTCGAAGCTTTGGATGATGACTACCGAGCGGGTACCGACAGTGACGAGGATGAAGAAATGGAGCAAGAGGAAGAAGAAAGTAAGGTGACTCAAGTGAAAGCAGCCCGGAGTAGGAAATTGAACGTGAAGGAATGAATTACAGAGGCTTGAAATACGCACTTTTTGTTGTTTTATTTTTACATGTTGGAAAACTGTCCGATACTAAAATAGATGAGGAAAATAGAGACAGAGATCGACAGCCACACCTCCAGAGTATCTGTAGTTTTATTATAGAGAGAGTACTCTGAAGTAGGGGTCGAAATCTATTATGATTTGACTAATAAATTAATCGAAGATTTAAAATGTCGATGATGATTAGTTAACGGTTAGTGCCAACTTTTATTTATCGTTTAATTAACGATTCGTGTGCACATTTCATTCAAAATTAATTAAACGATTAGGGATTGGTGGGGGGTAATCGATTAGTTAACAATTATTGTAATCATTTTCACATTCTCTTCATCAGACCTTGGGTTTTTGGAATGAAAGAACAATTATTTGCAAAAAGCTGCTGAGAGAGAGAGAGAGAGAGAGAAGATTCAATTGAAACGTTTTTAATGCATGACTGGAAGCAATTCCTGGTTGGCTGTAATGGACGGATCGGTATCGTTGATCTAGCATATCTATAAATTTTGTGTTTAGGTGTTAACACGTAGTTTCTTTTCATCGGTCCCCTTTTAATTTAAGCTCGCTTTGAAGTTTCCCGCTTTGAAGTTTCCCGCTTTGAAGAAATTCGAAGACGGTCGAACGGGTTTGGCCAGCCCTCCAGGGTACTAGCCGTGAGCTTCGAAAAGCCATAATGGAAATCCGTTAAGGAGGGCTGTATTTATTCTTTACATCTGTATATCTTTACTCTCTACTTTGAATTATTTGTAACACAAAGTATACTGTGGTTTGCAAGTGTAGAAAAAAATTCCATGGGAAAAGGCAACGTTGCGTAACCCGCGACATCTGGAGCCGGATAGGAAAACTGCTTACGTCTCATCTTGTGTTCTTCCTACCATCTAGGCAACAAGGCGATCAACATTAAACAAAACAAGTGTTACTCAATACTTGAACTTCTAGACCAAACTTTCGCTTGGGCCATCTTTCAAACCACCATTTAAATGTATGTTTCGTGACGGACTACGATATTCTGACCAACATTATGGCTGATATTCCGCTGGAATCTCTTTTCGACAATCAAAGGTAAAAAAGACGTCTATCCAATGTTGAATACGCAATTGAATTTTTCAGATGGCTCGGGACTTGGCACTGGCTCTACGCGCTGCTATATTTACCAGTAGCACTTGTTCTGCTCATTCTGCGTTCCTTTATCCTGCTTCAGTTCATTATTGCATTGCAAGTCTTGCCAGCCCATTACTCGCTAAACAGGTATCACAGGTTGTCTTTCTTCCTTTCACGGAAACCTAACACCAAACGAAACTCTACTTTTAGAAAAGCGCTCCAAATCATGGCTACTATCCTGGGCCTTAACGTCGTCGAAAACAACAGCAAAGAGGCTAGACGCGATGCCCAAGTTTACCTGTGCAATTGTTCATCACCTTTCGATGGCATCGCCGTTTACCTAGCCAGCGGCGCTGCTCCCGTAAAACTTTCCGTTTATTGCAAATTGTCCCATTTCTCCTTTTAAAAAACAGCCATGATTAGCACATTAAAACACATTATTTACCGCTTTTTTCTTATGGACGATTACATAAGAAGAGCTTGTGTTGACGATTTAACATTCATCAATCAGAGGAGATCCGAATATTCTTGACATCAAAGTTTTAACTAATAATTCCTAGAACTTCACCTTATCTTTTTTTTTACCGAAATTGTGTGATAATTTCTAATATATAATAGCTTAAATAATTTGTTTGTTCTTTTTCTTCTGAATTCTCAATGTTGAAAATTTCTCCACGTTAGATTTCTTTGTATTATTTGCGTTAATATTTTGTGAAATATGTATCCGAAAATCTGCAACAGTTATTTACACATCATCCGCGCGATTTGATCTCCTTTTCAATTAACGTCAAATTAGTGGTCTAAAGTCCAGTTTCTTTTACCAGCATTGACTGAATGAGAGAACGGAGAAAATTGCGTTGACCATTTTTCCGTAACGGTTGCGTATTTTCGGTAACGCTTTGCTCATACTTTTAAAATTAATAATACCTAGAAACTAACCTGAAAACAGTTTCAGAATTTTGGAAAAAAGTATACAAGTTCCTTGAGCAATTGTAAATTATCTTTGTCTTTTTTCAAACATAGCTCTTTCGTAAGATTCTAGGGCTTATTAATTAAAACTTTACTGTCAAGATTACTTCGAGAAAAATTGAGTGGCAAAAGCAAAATTGTCCACGCAATTTTCACATGTAATCGTCTATAACAGAAGGGCGCAGAATACAGTGGTTTTAAAATCCGTGTTGGCTAGGTGATGACTCCAAATGCCTCACCATTGGCTTTATTATCTCACGTGGGCGCTCCTCGTCAAGCTGTTACGCCTGTTATTCAACGGACTGTTCAGCAGCAAAAACCGGTAGCAGTTTTTCCCGAAGCTGCGTCAACCAACGGCCGAGTCGCCATGCTCAAGTATGTTAATTCTTTTACCCGAAAAAAACCTACTTTTTTAAAAAACAAAAACTCTGATTACTTCTGGATATATGTTGTAAAAAGAATTAAATTTTTCATCTCCAAGGTTTGACGCCGAATTGTTGTCTTCCTTCAACAATTACACCGTGCAAGGCGTGGTTATCCAATGGTCCCGCCCCTTCCCTATCGCAATGATGACATTAGGGTCTTCCCCTTACTGGGATTTAGCTTTTTTGCTGTCCCTTCCCTATAATCAAGCTACTATTCATTACACTCGTGTGTCCAAAGACGAAGACATGCAACTTCCCTTTTCACGGGCCCTCAAAATCCCCATTTCCGTCCATACTGCTCAAGATAAGGTATTTTCTTTAAAAAAAAAATCTTAAAAAAAATATAGTAAAGTTCCGAAGCAAGCTTCAGAATTGTTGCAGAAAATCTGAACAGCTTTATTTCGAATTCTAGTTGGAACTTTTGAAGAGAAAAGCGCGAGAAAGCCTCCAGGCTCCACGTAGTTCACCCCGCAGTCTACAGATGGCGCAACAAGTGCAGGCAGTGTTACCTGACGTACCGTTGCCTGTCATTTTGGAAGACTTGAAGCGGACCCAGAGCGTCGAAACGACCATTGCTCGTATTCTGGACGGGCAGGTGCGGTACACTCCCATTCGCCCCGCCCCAGCAGTCTCGGCTGTCCCGGGTTCCCAGTCTACCGTGGCTCCCTCACAGGTCAGCGGGAGCGCGAACTCTGCTGGGGTCAGTACTAGCTCTGCCGCCTTTGGCAAAACGTGGACAGAACGGGGACTGTCTTTGCAAGAACGCAAAGTCCGTTTCATCGAAGAAGCGCGGCAGAGGTATATTGAGAAACACGGTCTGCAAGTGAGTCTCTGATCTTTCGTTGTCCATTGGGTATGGGATTCTTCCGTGTAAGCAAAGTATATTGGGGTGACAGAAGTGTGAATACAGAATTTCTTGTGTCAGCAGCTTTGCTGCCTCCTAATTACAAATTTAGGATAGCACCATTACTTGTTTGGCGACTTGCGCTGTCTATCACCACGCCATCGAAAATTGATGACTAACGCTAACTGGTATCCTGTAACACCAATGAGTAAGCATAAACGAAAGCTGGCCGTTAGTATCAGTGTTCCGGATTTTTTGGGGGGCGGATCTTTGATCACTATCGATCATTCGTCAACTTCACTCGATCCGATCAATTTCAGCAAAGCTCAAGAAAAAGCGGATCCGGATCGGGATCTTTCCCGATCAGATCCGATCATTTCGTTATTTATCGAAATCCCGACAATTATGAAGAAATAAAAAGGGATGAAAAGTTTTTAGTTATGCCCACCAGGTGGCCTGATTTTGATCGGTAAATGATCGTCAATAAAATAGATCCGATCCCTGCCATTTTACGGTACCGTTCGTTTTACTTCATTAATTTTGCATTACGCCTTTCCTAGTTGACATTAGAATGAAGAAAACGGAACTGTGAGTTCTACCATGCACAATACCATTTTCTACCAAGAAACATCAGTTTATCGTTTTCAACCAGTTTTCCTAACTACGAGACACGATACTTGAACAATCTTTCAGTCTACTAGTGGCAAGTTCCATTTGCAACACTGGTGCGCACTGAATTTTTGAAACACAACTATACACTGTGTTTCAAAAACTTCAGTTTTTGAAACACAACTATTTGGTGTGTTTCAAAAACTTGGTGCGCACCTGTATTGCAAATGGAACTCGCCATAAGTAATTCATTAATTCAGTGTACAGCATAAGCGTTTGAATTGAAGCATATGCACGCATAATTTCAGAGTAATTAGAATCTAAAAGAGCAATACTATGAACATTACCTGTTAGCTGTTTCGCTGAAATGAACTCGGTAACTAACGAAAGCTCGAAACTAACAAGAAATGAGAAACGGTTGATAGGACGCCGACCTTGGAAACTTGCTTCGTTTCTATAATATTTTCATAAATTGTATTTGTAAACGATACAAATTAATCTAGAGATGTTTCCTATCAGTTGCCGAGTCGAATATGCACTTTGTCAATAAGCTGCTTTCTTCTGATGGACTCTGAGTTAGACATCCCCGTAGAAATTACTTTGCCGTATTTCATTTTGACTTGGCCTAGCATGCTGACCTGACCGCCTGGGCAATAGGTGGCGTTGTCGCGGTCGAGCAACCAAAACGAACCGCAGCCATAGCGATCGTCTGTGATACTCACGAATGGGGTTGGTTTTAAAGGGCAATGGACACCTAAATTGCATTTTGAGATTTTGATGGATTCGTATAGTACACAGTATTCTAAGAACAGAGAATTTTGTTTCAGATTTTTCTGACCAACCGTTTCAGAGTTATTGCTTTGCAAAGTTTTGGCCTTTTCCCGCCATGAGAAGCGTGACGTCACGGAAGTCCAAATTTGAATTCCATGGACAATGGATACCAAAGACGCACATAGAGATTTTGATTGATTATTATACTATACATTATTCTAAGTGTAAATAATTTTGTTTTGATTTGTTCTGACCAGCAGTTCTTGAGATATTTATTTTCAAAGTTTAGGCCTTTTCCCGCCCATGAGAAGTGTGACGTCACGGAAGTCCAAATTTGAATTTCCGATTTCTATTTTCTAAATATCTTCGTTAGTATTTCGCACCTGAGAGAAAGACACTTATATCCGGAAACTAGATTTTTAGCTCTTTTTTATAAGACAAAGTTTTTTTTGGTGTCCATTGCCCTTTAATGCCGCACCATTGAGCTTCATAAAATCGCCCATTTGACCTGATCTCCTATAGGTGAAGTTTGACAGCAAGCCGTCGGTTCCGATTGTTGCGTTATTGTATTCTATCCAGTTTGGATAACCGTTTGTTGGGCGGAAATGAAAGGAAATGACAGAATAAACTTGACGGCGACTCAGGCGGTGCATGTCGTGGAAGGACATGACATAGTTTCGGATAAGTTGTCCGGTCTTCATATTCACTTCTCTGTCTAACAAAAGGGTCGGACTGCCAATACAGTATCCGAATATTGGTGTCGTAAATGGCCCGTCACCCTCAGGCCATAATGTGTATGCACCAGTAACTAAAGATACACAGTATTTAATTTATTTAATTAATTATTTATTTTCTTTAAAAAAGGGTCTAAGCAACCGCTCCATGCTAACGCCACGCCACAAGGAAAGACTTGCAGTGGGTTAGGGAACTTTCGAAAGACGATGGGAAACACCGTTCGCGCAAGTGTCGTGGCGTTAGCATAGAGACTTTGGTTTGAGCATTTTTTATTTTTTTATTTTTCAATGAGTATCTTATAATATTTTCTAGAATTAACTACTTTCTCTAATTTACGTTCAAGTACCTCCTACGTTGTTACAAGTCCTTTTCCAGCACGAACATTGTGGCCAAACGCCAAAGCATCCCGGTATTAAAACTTGGCAAGGGATTCGTTCTCCATCGTGAAATTTCTCTTCCAAGCACGATTTTCCAGTGTTAGTATCAGTTTTCTCCCAAAGAGTACTTCCCGGCCAGTCTAATAGCGCGTTCTTTGTCTGATTCAAGCACAAATTGTCAGGCAGCAGCTCACAAACAAAAGAGTCTTCCTTTTCTATGATATTGAAGGCTTTGCAGGTCTCGTTTTTCTCGCAATGCACCTTACATTTGAAAGTGGCTCTATCTTTGCTAGCATCTGATAATCAATGCGTATGGATCATTCAGTACTCAATGCAAAAAAAAAGAGTTTTTCTTACTTTTTGGGAATATTTGCTGCGGGAAATAATCCGTCAAGTTCGTGACCATCCTCACGTTGGAATATCGTTCAGTAGTGACGAAGAGTTCCATTTTATACAGTACTTTTTCGCCAATTAACTGGAGTTCATTAGACACGGTTTCGAGAATCTTGAAATTGAATTTCGTAAAATAGGAACACGGAAGTAATTTTAAAAGATAATGAATGGGTATACTTTGGACGTATTTTGTGGAATTCGATAGGTCAGTGTATTCAAAGTCAACTCCGCCCTCTTCATCACTTCTTGAGCCTGGGAAAGATTCTGGTATTGGTCAGAGACGTTTTGAACTTTGTCAGCCATCTTTTCGAGCTTTCCATCCACTTTTTTGAAGTTTTCCAGGGTTTACTTCTTCAATTGTTCCAAACTTCTCATCAAATTGCTGTTGTGTGTAGCGATTTCGTTCGTCACATAAGATGCAGTCCTTGACTCTTCCAGAACTCTTGCTTCTCGTTTTTCTGATTCTTTCATTTCAGAGACGTTGCTGTGCTCGAGTTTTTGTGTCAGAAGTTGAACAGCATTCGATATTCCGATGGTTTGCGTGGAGATATTTTGTAGAATAGTTTTAAAGATTTGACTCATGTCGTATTTTTGGGTCAATGCGCGGAACCGTGCTTCCGATCTACTTTCTAGTTGTGCTAGTTTCCACTCCAATTTTCTGTCTATATCTGAAAATTGTAGACAAAGAACTAGATAATTCTGTGGAAAGCGCTTTACGAGTTACGAAAGGCCAGCTGAGGCCAGCCCTCATGTCCCACAAACTTCCCGTAATTACCACAGTAATTAGAACTAAATTAACCCAATTCGTGGCGTAGACTGAAAAGAAGCCCAAAGTTTCTGTGCCTTGATCATTCGCTTTCGGTTGCAAGACAACTTTTGACGTCAATGCCTCTGCTTGTTGATTCAAAAGGGTTTGCCTTGAATCGTTTGCTGAATTTCAGTTTTACGCGTCTGATCTTTAACGTGCACCTTAAATCTGTGTAATGGTTGGGTTGAATGTTTTTCCACAAATAGCACGAACGTAACTGATGTGTTTCATCTCGGAAACTTAAGACAAGAACGTGCTATATTCCAAGTTTACCTAAAGAGAGACTACATTCTACTAAATTCAGAATTCTTTAAATGCGTAGATTATTTTTATGGTATTATTTCTTTCCTTTTCGTTGAGATCTGATTGTTCCTAGCTGCTTTGACAAATTTTGAAATAACACAAAATTAATATTACAATAGGGTAAATGAATCACTAAATCTCCAGCTTGTGTTTGCCTTCGTATTAAAATTATATTCGTTTCACATTTTGCAATTTTCCGTATTCATGTACACGGATAATATTATACATCAGCAATAGGCGCAAGACTACGCGGGCCAATTCAGGAAAAAAAACATTGTACATTCAGAAAAATTACGAAGTGATTTTTATTACTAATTTTAATTATGAATTTTTAATTACGAATTGATTATCTGAAGTGATTATTTAATGATACTATCACTATTTACTGATACCATCACTATTTAGCGATACTATTGTAACACCGAAAACTCGACGTTACACTATCACTATTTAGTGATACTATCACTATTTACTGATACTATCACTTCGGATAGCTTCGGATACTATCACTGATATACCCATTTCGGGTTTCGTCAGGGTCTGGGTGTGATATCTAAAATAGGCACCAGACGGTGTGTCTGTATCGTTATAAACCATTGCAGCTCCTGGTGGAAAGTTCTTACCCATCATAAACGCTATATTACTGGCTCAGTAATGACGGCCAAAAGATCAACAGAAATACTGCTTCTGTTAAATATAATTTTGCAGTAAAACTATTCTATTCGTAAAACCAATGCCAGATAATACCTCAAACCCTGTCCCAGGTATTCATAGCTGAGTCAGGTGTACAGTGCAAAGTTCGCTCTCGGAAGAATTGATTGTTAAAGACTGATAAGCTTTTGCCTTTTTGGGGCATCTGGCACTGATTAGAAAACGCAAGTTCATCTTTTCAGCTCCAGTCTCTCTAGATGTCTTAGAATCGTAAGCTACGGAACAAGAAAATGGTGTGCTGTCTCACAGAAATGTCTTGTACCCAGCAGATTCTGGGCGTGGTCATTGCGTTAGTGGTAGGTTTGTGGGCGTGGCTAAAACTCACTACAGGCAAATGTACCAGCTCAAAACGTCTCGACGGTAAAACGGTACTCATCACCGGTGCCAACACAGGTCAGTCCTTTTAAAATTTCAGCATTCCTGAAAACATGGATACTTTCTTTGAAGAAAAATAATGAAAATGAATAACGAAAACTTTGATAATTTCGTTAATAATGTTTTTTATTCTTTTTTTACCACAGGAATCGGCAAGGAAACCGCCCTGGACGTCGCTCGGCGAGGAGCCCGTGTTATTTTAGCCTGCCGCAATGAAGACAAAGCGCTCGCTGTTAAAAGTATAAAAAGATTCAATAATTTAATCAAATATAAAAAAGTCTTTATTCCAATTTAAGGCGAAATTATCGCGAAGACTGGAAACTCAGATATCCAAGTTATGCAAGTCGAGCTAGCCAATTTGAAATCCGTCCGCAATTTGGCTAAGAATGTACTGGCCTCTGAAAGCCGTCTCGATGTACTAGTACTAAATGCGGGTTGTGCCGGTCTCCCCACGAAAGTATTGACCGAAGATGGCCTCGAACAGCAAATGGCTTCGAACCATTTCGGCCATTTCCTTCTTGTGAATCTCTTGTTAAGTAATTGCCATTTGGAATTCACCTGTACAGCAGACTTATTTTGCATAAAAAAATAGGATTGCTGAAGAAGAGCCAACCATCAAGGATTGTGGTGGTATCGTCTATTGCGCATAAATTATGCTCCAAACTGGACGTCGATAACCTCAATTCAGAGAAGAATTACGCCCCGGGGATGATCTACCACACTTCCAAACTTTGCAACATTCTCATGACGCGGTACTTAGCGAAAAAGCTGGAAGGTTCAGGTATGCAATTTTGCACTTTAATGTAAGTTTGCACTTTAATGCACTTAGTGCACTTCTGGAAAGAAAACACTAACGTTTAATGCAAAAAGAGCACTCGAAATTTTGCGAGCGACGGGGTTGTATTGTAACACCATCTAGTGGTCAATCTTTAACGACTAGTCAAATATTGAAAGAATAATCGAATTAAATTTGTCGGTGTGCTTGGCGCGTTTTAATAAGTTTCCCCACTCATTAGTGACTTTTAAAGCATTTTCTGCTATAAATTGAGCAGCTAACGAAGTAAGGAATCAAAGTTTGCAGAAAGTACCGTTTTTTTACTGAAAGTTGGGGTACTCACTAGATGGTGTTTCTATGAGCGGAAGTCGCTCTTTGTTTAGAATTCTGAACGCACTCGCAAAAAAAGAACGATTTTCAGGTAATAATTAACATGAAAAACTAACACATTCCTTTCGTATTCCAGGTGTAACTATCAACGCTTTGCACCCCGGCGCTGTTCTAACTGACATTATGCGAAATGCGCCGCTTTGGGTGAAATTCATCTTCTATAGTTTGGCTAAACAGTTCTGCAAGGTAAATTTCAACTTTAGTTTTTGTTCTAGACCAAGGAGATAAGCAGAATCTGCTTTCTGTTGTAGAGACGTATTAAAGAAAGGGTAGTGTAATTATTTTGTAATTAATTCTTATTCTTCCATGAACTAGACGGCTGAAGAAGGAGCACAGACTTCGATCTACTTGGCAGTAAGCGAGGAAGTAGAGGGCGTCTCTGGAAAATACTTCGCCGACTGCAAGGTACTGGCTGACAAACTGTCTTGATTTTATTCTATTAAATGGACGTAAAACCTGTTTTCTTTTACGTAAAGGTGGCTGATGAAACGGCGCAAGCGCGAGATGCAGTTTTAGCGGAAGCGTTGTGGACCAAGAGCGAAAAACTAGTCCAACTTCAACCCAGTGAAAGAAATTTCTAAATTTCGACTCTTATATGCAATAAGAGGTGTACTCCTTGCTTTATGAAGAAGTTGTACGACATAAAACGTGAAGTCCGAAATCGGAATATTTCTTTAAGCTATAAACTGTATTCTTACTTTATAGCATAATCAGCAGAAGAAAGAAATAGCGTAGAACTATTTGTATTGGACACTGATACTGATATAATGAGCTCCACAATAGACACGATAGCTCATGAGCAAATAGTTCAAAGCAAAGCCTCCGAAAAGGCTAACTAAATGGACACAAGGAAAACGGTCAACGGATAGTTCATTCTCAGTAAACAAAAGCCAGACTCCTCTAACAACAAGCCCTAACGCTTTAAGGCCAGTACCGGCCTTCTCTAATGGACGATTACATAGAAAACGTGCGTGAACGATTTTGCCCTAGAGTCTTACGAAGAGACATTTTTGAAAAAATACAAAAAGATAATTTACGATTGTTCAAGGAATTAGTTTGCTTTTCTCTGAAATTCTGGATTCCAGAAAATCCCACGGCATATTATAGGTATTCATTTTAAAATTTTGGTCCGCAAATTACCGAAAAAATACGCAACTTTTACGAAAAAATCGTCAACGCAATTTTCTCTTTCTCCCATTCAGTCGATGGAAAATAAGAGAAAGAGTACGCAGTCGCCTACTGTAAACTTTAGCACGGAGTATAAGCCTTTAAATTGAAGCATACGCATCCGAAACTTCGGGATAATTCAATAACAGATGAATGCTACGGGCAGTAATTGTCAAGTAATTTCGTAAAACAAATTCTTGCAAGGAAAGAAGTTTTTTTGTTAGACATACTTATCGGAGACTATTAATTTTCATACTTATCCGAGACGTACTATTAATGAAAGAAACTAGGACATCTGGGAACGAGAGCACAAAAGACATCGACCTTGGAACCTTGGTTCGATTTTATTTTTGTTTTATCATTATAAACGTTGCATAGTGAAGTTGGAATATTTTCCTTCTATTCTAACTGAATTTTCACCATTTTAGTAAACTCACTTTTCTGATAGACTTTGGATGGGATATCTGGGTACTAATTACTTTGCCGGCTTGCATTTTCGAGTTGGATTATTGGACTACCAGTCCAAAGCTCGTTCCGTGACCTTTTGCTTTCAGTTACAACACAACCTTTAGCATCAATGCTTCTGTTTGTTGATACAAAAGTGTTTTCCCTTAAATTGTTTGCTGAGTTTCAGTTTTGCTGGTTTTATTTAACATATACATTTAATTTCGGTATTGTAGTTGAGTCAAGTACTTATCCGCAAATAGCACGAACGTAACTGAACTGTTTCATCTCGGAAACGTAAGGAAATATTTTCCAAGTGGTAACCTGAAAAACAGAATATATCATACCAAATTATAATTACGTGGCTGTTTAGTACACTATAATTTTACGGTATTATTTTTTTCCTTGTCGTTGAGATGTGATCGCGTTCAGCTGATGTTCAACAAAGTATAAAATCGACATAAAATCAATATTACAATAGGTTAAATAAATCACCAAATAACCTGCTTATGTTTTTGTTTCTATAAATTTATACTTATTTTACATTGTCTCTTTGTCTGTACTTAGTACAGCTGGTAATTCACTCCCCCCCAAAAAAAAAATACGCATGTACACCACAGTTAATTACTATTCTTTTCATATTCACGTGTTGGTCACTTATTGTCCAACGTACATCACTGGAAAACTCATTTCTTGAAAACGAACAAGGAAAAATTCGAACGCGAATGTGAATTTTTAAATGACAGAATGTTCTCTTGTAGCTCATTTTATTTAACTACTATTAGTTACATTTCAACAGTTAAAGGTAGAGAACTCAACTGTCTTCCTCAATTTTTTTAACAATCCTCCAGTAGTGGGCTGTACGATTACTTGAAATGTGTCAGGATCGATTCAACCACGTGGCCACCACGTGGCGTGGTCGGCGTACGAGAAATTATCCGAATGAACAACGACCTTGAGTCCTGGCATGCCAGGCTGAATATGAAAGCGCAAACTAAAAACTTTATCTGTATTTATTACGACAGCTTGTAAAGGAGATGGCCTTTGCAAGATTGAACATACAACTAATAACGGAAGATAAGATATATCGAATGGCGAGGATCAGAAACAAGCCCAGGCGTGAGCGAACACTCGTTGCCGTTATTTGTACGTCTTTCTGGTAAGATTTTTTTTTTTTAGAAAAAAAGATCATTTGTTATAGATGCCGCTCGTACAAATTACAGCTTTAACTTCAGTGATTGGAATATTCATATAGAGGAAATTATGTCATAGACTTTAATACAGGTATGTTCTCTCTATATCCTTCCTTCATGTGTGCTACACAAATTATTCGTTTGAAAATGTCAGACTCAGCGAATTTCTTTTTACTATTTTGCGATTTTTTTGAAAAAGTACATACGATAACTTATGAATCACATCACGTGTAGGATTAGTTTAGGTTTCATGTATCCGTGACTTCAACTGACCATATGCACTGCCCGTTGTTCACTAAAAAATGCATTTAAGAGCACCAGAAGAAAGAAGTAATATGGAACTGTTTGTATTGGAGACTCATGTAATGAGCAAACATAACAAACACGCTAGCAAATAAACGGTCAACGCACTGTCCTGTACAACCGTAGTAAACAAGACCCAGCTTCACCTAAAACAAGGCACGTGACTTGGACCGTATTACACGCGCGTGTATCATATTTCACTGATTAGCTACAGCTCATTGAAACAGGAACAGTTCACCATATCAACTTCAGTCTTCCTAGATATCTTAGAAACGTAAGATACTCCACAAGAAAATGTGGGGCTTTTTCGCAGAAATGTCTTGTACCCAGCAAATTTTGGGCGCGGTCATGGCACTAATGTTAGGTGTGTGGGCGTGGTTAAAACTCACGACGGGCAAATGTACCAGCAGAAAACGTCTGGACGGTAAAACGGTTCTCATCACCGGAGCCAACACAGGTCAGTCTTTTAAACTCTGAATATTCCTGAATCCATCTGTACTTTATAAAACAAAATTACTATCAGAGATTACAATGGTAATTCATTAATAAAATATTTTGTTAATATTTTACCGCAGGTATCGGCAAGGAAACTGCCCTGGACTTGGCTCGGCGAGGAGCCCGTGTTATTTTAGCCTGCCGCAATGAAGACAAAGCGCTCGCTGTTAAAAGTATAAAATGATTCAATAATTTAATCAAATATTTAAAAATGTCTTTATTCCAACTTAAGGCGAAATTATCGCGAAGACCGGAAACTCAGATGTCCAAGTTATGCAAGTCGAATTAGCTAATTTGAAATCCGTCCGCAATTTGGCTAAGAAAGTACTGGCCTCTGAAAGCCGTCTCGACGTGCTAGTACTAAACGCGGGTTGTGCGGGTATGTCGACGAAAGTATTGTCCGAAGATGGCCTCGAACAACAAATGGCTTCGAACCATTTCGGCCATTTCCTTCTTGTGAATCTCTTGTTAGGTAACAATGTAGTCCGTTGTTATTCATCTGTAAAGCAGAGTTATTTTATCTAAACTATTTAGGATTGCTGAAGAAGAGCCAACCGTCAAGGGTTGTGGTCGTATCGTCTATCCTGCATAAGATGTGCACCAAACTTGACCTCGACAATCTCAATTCGGAGAAGAATTAATCCCCAGCGATGATCTACAACACCTCCAAGCTTTGCAACATTCTAATGACGCAGTATTTGGCGAAAAAGCTGCAAGGTTCGGGTAAGTCTTAAAGCAGTTTTGAAAAGAACGAAAGAAAGAATTGTTTAGTGAACGAACGCGCTCTCGAAAGGCCGCGAGGTATTCGTACTGTGGGGCCATCTACCTGTCAGGTTTTAAACGACAAATCTGGTAAAGAATAATTTCAATGGCTTTGACGGCGTGGTTGCTGCTTTTTAAAATCAATATTTACTCTACAGTGAAATTTTGGTAGTTTAATGGCTATTTGTTGGTCAGCCAATGTAATAGAACATGAGGATTGGTTGAAGATTCTGTTTTACATTTGAAAGTTGTGATTATTCACTAGATGGCATTTCTTAACGAGCGCGAACCACCATTGTTTAGAACTCCAGGTTCGCTCGCAAAAGAAAAAGAAAAAACGATTTGCAGACCATAGGCGAATTTTATTGTGAACTGGCCCGTTCACCCGTTTCGCATTACGGATTTCCCAGTTTACGACAAAATGACCAAATGTAGAACTAGGAGTACAACTCCTTAGTAGTAGGGGAGAGGGGGGCGATAGCGTATAGGGGCGTTATCGTATTTTTCACTTCTTCGCTATACGGCAAGTTGCGTAATTCTTTAAAAAATACCACTAGATGGCTAAAGCGTGCTTGTTGTTTGGCCAAAGTCTGCGCTTCATGACAAGAAAACTGGAGGAGTAAAAAAATCCGAAAGTTTTAGTGCAGCCGCTGGAAATTTTACAGTCTAAGGTCGGTGACGTATATCTGCATAAGTATGCAAGTTAAAAATTCTGCGTTTTTAGGAAGTTATACTATAGTTTCAGATCAAAAACTACTGTTTGTTCCATGTTGATAGTGCAAATGGTTAAGAAGTAAACGCCATTTTGCCCACGTCGGCCTGAACGGGGTGATATCGTATATTGATTGTGGGGCTATATCGTAGGCGCTCTGAGTGTTCAGGTCCGCTCGTGGTGCAGACCTACAATAGAGTTAATGTGTTTCCCTTAATCTATTATTGATAATTTGTTCCTTTGTAACTACAGGTGTGACCTATGAAGCTGGGCATGAGAAACACCTTGTCAAATGAGTGTATAGCTTTTCAGTATGCGTTTATCTTTATTGAACAAAGTAATCATATCACATCAGCCTTGTTCTTATTTATAGTTATATTTATTTATATTAGATTTCGAATAAGCTACTGACGTTTAACATCTCTGTTATATAAAACCAAGGGGTAGGCCAAAAAAACTGACTTTGAAGAAAGATAAATGAAGCCAAGCTAATGTTCAAGTGTTTTTGCTTTAATATTTGAGTTCTTTACATCTGACTACATCATTTTTTCATAAAACACATTTAATTATCTGGTACTTCGTTCTGGTACACATTTCATTTGAAGTTTGCGAGTAAATACACGGAATTTGACAGTTTACGACTTAGCCCCGTGCCCATACGATATCACCCCATGGTTGGGGCGATTTCTTAAACATGAGGAGTGACTGCCTCGAGCTGTTTTTAGGGCACATTGACTTTGAAAACAAATCTACAAAAAACAGTAGCAGTAAATGAATGACTATTCTTTCATACATCGAAGAAATTTTCTAGCTAGGCCTAATACTTTTTTTCCTTTTTTTAACGATATCGCCCCCCTCTCCCCTACCTACCGTTTACAATAAAATAGCCGTTCTCTCTATGATTTTCAAACTACCAGACGAAATGACAGGCTTAAGGTGTTGAGACAAGAAATGATAGATTGCAAAACGTTTGAAAAATTACAATGCTATTTCGCTTTCTATTTATTTCTCATTTTACAAGGAATTGGAACAATATAGCGCGGGACAAATGAAAACTAATTTATTTTAAAACTCAAATGTCACATAATAAATTTTATATAATTACTGTTCTTCCTCCATATGTTCCTTTTTAAATTCCTTACCTTAATTTGTTCTTCACATACAAGACCTGAGATGGTCTCATCTATGTATTTTTTCACAATTTAAAATGCTGGCATTACATTTTGACTTGCCGAAAATACTGCTGCATCTATTAAGCGAAACCAACTACTTTACAGCCTAGAAACCGAAGAACCAATTAAAACCCATTCAATAATTTAGGAAACATTGTATTTGACCACAGTACAAAGCAAACATCCTGAACAGAGCTACATTAATATTGACACGGGACTAAACGTCCTGTGTCGTACTCTTCCACCTGCCAGGCATCACGTAGCCCGCAGGTTTTCTCAACCGACTCAGTGCACCTTGTCCCGAATCAGCCGGATCGAGCCAGGGTCGCTGAGTCAGCCTTGTAATTCCCCAACTGGCTCAGCGGTCCTGGTCCCGAGTCAGCAGAGTCGGATCGGAATCGCTGAGGTCGGCATCCCCCAAGACAAGTACAAAAAGGGCCCCAGCAGTCGTAGAAAAGAGAGCACGAGAGGACGAGAAGAAAGAGTTGAAGACTCAGAGCGAGTAGAAGGTCCAGATGTAGAGAAACAGAGGAAGAGTAAGGGCCCAGTCTGTACAACAGTGGTCGTGATGAATACATTTGGGTGTGAAACGAAGTCACTTGCCATTTACTAACGTGACAATATTGTAAAACACAATTTTTTATACACAAACAATTCAGGATACAACAAACCTAAGAAGAAATTAAAACACAATTCAGTCTACTGTAATGCAAAAATTAAACGCAAAGCCCGAAATGCAAATTAATGACAGAGCAAGTTTCTTTACAAACAAAAGGCAGTGGGCGGTCTTACTTTCTCTCTCCCTAGTACTACTGTGCTCTTGGGCCGAGTAGAACTAAAACCAAGGACGGGAAGCCATCTGGTTAAGCCGTACACGAGAAAATGCATATCCAGCTCGACTCGGTACACAATAAAACGAAGGTTCATCCAGAACGGGAACCCCGTTGTCCGTTTCAGTACACAATAAAATTCGCCTCATAATTACCATGAAAAACTCACATATTCGCTTCGTATTCTAGGTGTAACGATCAACGCTTTGCACCCCGGTGTTGTTACAACTGACATTATACGAAATGTGCCGCTTTGGATGAAATTCGCCTTCTATAGTTTGCCTCAACAGTTCTGCAAGGTGAATTAGAACTAGGTTGGATTTTTCTATTTCTTAAAAAAAATCAAAACCAGTGTGAGTATTAACTGTTAGCTGGCGTATTTATTGAAAAAAATTGTTGCAGGTCCGTTTATAGAGTACTGTTTTACATATATTGACTAGCAACTACAATAAATTCTGCAACACATTGGAATTAATGTAGCATTAGTGAGGAACAAGACGTTTTCAGGTCCTATTCTAGCCAATGAAATAAGCAAATTTCGCTTTGTGTCGTAAAGACATTAATGAAACCGTCGCGTTTTTATTTCATAATAATTCTTATTCTTCTTACGACTAGACGGCTGAACAAGGAGCGCAGACTTCCATTTACTTGGCAGTGAGCGAAGAAGTAGAGGGTGTCTCCGGTAAATACTTTGTCGACTGCAAGGTACTAAATGGCAAACTGTGTGATTTTACTCTATCTAGAGGCACAAACACTGTTTTCTCCTTTTAAAGGTGGCTGAAGAAACGACGCAAGCCCGAGACGCAGTTTTAGCAGAAGCTTTGTGGGTCAAAAGCGAAAAACTAGTTCAACTTCAGCCCGGTGAACGAAACTTTTAAATTTCCAGTCTTATATGCAGCAAGAATTGTATTCCTTGGTAAATGAGGAAGTTGAAAGAAAAAAAAACGAAATTAAAGTCCGACATGGAAACTGACCATGAAGCGACTATGAACCACACTTTTAGAAACATTCCCAATCAATTTCACACCTCAACAGCTTTCAAAGACGCCGTTCTTCGGGACGCAATCCAACAAGCTGCTCCGATTTCTCCCATAAAGCTTTCGCCAAGCCCAAATCGCGTCCCAATTTTGAAGTTTTGCTTACCTGAGATCAGGAAGTTAGAAAATTACAGAAAAATATATAATGATTATTAATAGTATTATTAAAAATATAAAAGTCAGGATAACTCACGTGACAATCCGCAAAATACTCGCCAGAGTTCTCAACTTCCTCCGAGGTGGCTAAATATAATGTCGTCTGAGCGCCAGCTTGCGGAGTCTACATCGAAAAATAAAATAAATATATGATCATTAAAATCTGGGACATTTATAGGCAGAAAGTGACGCACACCGTACCGATTTATTATGGACACGCTGAAAACTGCGCTAGTACACTGTTACACGTCGATCACTACTACAATGGGGAAAAAAATACCTGTGATAGCAAAGACTTACGCTATCGCTATCGAAATAAATTTAAACATAATAAGTTAAGAAAATAAATAGGACTATGTTACGGAAATAAATAAGGATTATACAATATATTACGGAAATATAGGAGTATATATTGTGGAAATTTGTAAAGAGTAAATATTACGGAATATACAAGGGTTATTTATCAGGAAATATAAATTACGCAAAACGAGGTTTTCTGTTAGGAACTTTTGGACGTGCAAGAAAGAAGTGGGACACTTTATAGGCAATATGACAAGCTTAATGTACCCCTTTTTTATGAGCCTTGGCGTCATCCGAAAATAAGTGAGACATTCAGATACAAAGCTCACAGGGGAAATAATAAATAACGAATTATAGATAAACTAAATGACTGTTGTCTCGTATTAGCAGAATACCAGAAAAAAAGCAAACCTTGAAAAAGATTTTCCTGGGGAGATAGAAGAGGTAATAGGCAAACGGCGGTTGTTTATCGTAGATGGGCGTGTCCACAACACCGGGATGCAAGCAATTGGCTGTTACTCTAGTTCCACTTAAACGACGGGCCAATTCGCGCGTAAACAGTAATACGCAGAGCTTGGAAGCGCCATAAATGTACATCAAACCCGGCGAACCTTCACTGAAGTCCAAATTGCTCAAATCCAAGCTCCGGACGCGCCAGTGCACAATACTTGAGGTGTTGATGATCCTACTGGGTGCCGAGCGCTTCATGAGGTCTATTATGAGCAGCAAACATTAATGACTGATTATTTCCCCAAAAAAATAAAAAAAAGGATTAAGAAAAAAAACGCGGTTCTTCAATGTTCGCGGTACATTACGCGTAAGTCGAGTTTTTCAACTGTTAAGACAATACATAACTAACCGCGAATGACGAGGTAAGCCGCACAGAAAGAGTTGCTTGTCGACAAAAAAATGAGAAAAAAATATATAAAAGGCTCATAGTACAAAACCTATGAGTAGGTTGATAAGAAGGAACGGTCCGAAGTAATTCAAGGCCATTTGGTACTCCAGTCCATCATCCGTCGTGTGAATAACCTTCTCCCACGAGGCTTGACCCGCATTATTGATTAAAATATCCAAACGGTGCTCGTTTTCCATAATGCGTCGCGCTAAGTCGCGTACGGAATTCATGCGACTTAGGTCCACCTCATAAGCCACTATGGCGGAGTTGCCTGTTAGTCCACGTAACTTTTCGGCTAAATCCTTAGCGTGCCGAAATACATGTGATGTCACCAGTAACCGGGCTCCCCGGTACGCCAAATCTTTGGCGACTTCATAACCAATCCCTATTCAAGGAAATTTAATTAACTTGCAGTCTTTCCTCCCTTTTCACTACTAATACTTATTAATGGTATTATTAACAGTATAACTATTAATAATATAATATGAATAATAAAAATAATACAATGAATAGAAATGATAGTGTTAACAGAAAAACTAGTTTAAAATCGTCGTAGTAATAATGGTTATTTAGTACTAATGGGTATTAATAGTTCATATTTATAGCTATTAACAGTTATTCATATTTTTAGTAAATTAATAGTTATTCATATTTTATAGCTATTAATAGTTATTCATATTTCGTAGTTAATAATAGTTAATAGTATTTTAAAATTATTAATATTAGTATAATAACTACTAATATTAGTATGAGAAATATTAATATTATAATAGTATACCCTACCAATTACCTGAAGTAGCGCCAGTAAGAAGCACAGTTTTGCCATCTAAGCGCGCACGGGACGGATTCCAGCCGGACGTCCACTGCATCCAGAAACGAATGGGAATCATGGCGCAGATCAGCGCGATGAGCAAGGGAATTACCAGCGGCAAAAACAGGAAAAAGGTACTCACGATCGTTAATTGCCCCAAGAAGGGGATGTGGCGGAAGATTCTGGTGAACTCATTGAGTTTGCTGTACCTTTTGTAAACAAAGTAAGCAGAATCGTTATTGTTAACTTATATGCTGTTTTAAGCAGTAAAGATAATATGGCGAGTTTAGTGGTAAGTAAACTTACGCGAACGACATATTTCAGGAGGAAGTATTAGCAACGCTCGATCTAACACCAAACTCCATATTGACTCAAGTTTCAGCTGAATTGCACAAGAAACGTTTGAGAAACGTCTGATATTGGAATACGTTTTTCGCTTTCCCCAGGGAATCATACGGGCATACATGTTGGGGTTCGAAAAGGGTTCATGTTTAAAACGGGAAAAGAGCTAAATCTTCGCGAGGGAAATTTGAATTGTTGGATATAGGAATTACATGCTGAACGGCATCAGCGATTTCGTCAAAACTATTCAGTATTTCTTTAAACAATCTCGACAGTAAAGTTTTGAATCGTCATACCTAGTGCACACTGTGGAGATTTTCTTTAAAATGTTATTTGTAAATTTGTAAAAAGCGAATCAAATTCCAACTTTTTTGGCAGAAAAGCAATTTCGAACATTCGATCGCCAGGTTCGTTAAAACCACTTGAAAGTATTATGTTAACGAGAATTCAAATTCAACATTTGGTTTTGGACTTGTCATCTAGGAAATTTCACGAATCTACTCAGGTGATGAATCCGAATTTAACCGACCGGTTTGATTTGTGTTTTCTCCTATAAATTAGGTAAAACGGAGGTTAATGTACTTTGGGTCCATATATTTATAAATACTTTAAAAAAATGAAATTTGATTCGCTATGATCGTACTGCTTTCGCTTTAAAAATGCGACATATTGATAGCTTGAACCAGTGTGCGTGGCAGAATAAAAACGTATTGGGACGAAAATGGTCAACGGACAGTACAGTCGTGGTAAACAAAATCCAGATTCCTCTAACAACAAAACATGACGCTTTAACCATATTTCAGCCTACCGTATAATTTAGCGAACAGTACAAGCCTTTGAATTGAAGCATACACATTCTAAAAGTTCAAGGTAATTCTATGACAGGTCAGTGCTACGAGCAGTAACTGTTAACTGCTTCGGTAAAATAAACTCTTATAAGAAAAACCCGTTTTTCCTACTTATCCGGGCAATTAATATATTTTTTATGTGTTACAATGATTTTGCGTTTGAGAATAAACTTTTCGGTTGGACTGTTAGAAATGTGAAATCTTCCGCTTCTGAGTTTAAGCGATAAGCTCTATGAGTACCTAAACCAAAGCAATACATGCAAAAATACTTTTCATTTATTGTTTCCCTTTTTTTAACTCGGTTTTTGAATGCGGTAGTAGCCCTTTTTCTCAGGTAGGCCAAATTTAGACCACATTTTCAAAGTGTCGATTTTGACGAGGTTCGGGAAAAGGGCTATAAATGAAACTTACGGCGACTTTCGAAGACACTATTACTCAGGTAATGCAACTAGCATACTTGAGCATCTACTGTAGAGTTTTTTCCTTCTTAGTCTCACTTTTACTATTACTTTTCGAATAAATAAAAATGGTGTGCCAAATTTAGACCTTCTCCTCTACTAAGAAATTAAAAGGTCGTCTTTTTTTAGCACGCCGTAGTTTTTTATTATTTTTCCTTTTTATTTATTTATTTTTCCTATGTATTCTTTTTTTTGTAAATTTTACTTAATTTTAATGAAGTTTTGTAGTATCGCAGGCATGCACAGTTGTATTTTATGTATTTATGTTTTACTGAAATCATACAGTACGACACACACGTGTGACATTCTTTCGTTTGCGGTACGTCACTTGAATTCAGCGCGGTTTCGTACTCAGCCGCTAGGAGAACGGTCGTCCGCTTTGCGCTTGGCGTGCACTCGTCAGTCGTTGGCGTGCTTCCGAGTTAGAAACGGCGTGGTTCCTGCGTTAGTGGCTGTAATATGCTGCTTTATGCAAGATTTTGAGCTGTAGAAGGTGAGCAAGGTATTTTTATGTATATTCAGGGCTTTTTCTAAACTTTTGAGTCAAATGTCTTTAGAGACGCTAGTTCGTCTGTGATCTAAAGGTGCCGTGGGCAAGGATTACCTTGATTGACGTTTCCTGTTTGTGTTTCCGACTCGTCTGATTCGAATATCCGAACAAGGAAACGTGTGTTTGTGAAATCTAGATAAAGTGGGTTTTGAGAACGTGAAACTTTTTTTTAACTTCATGCGATGTGAGTTTGCTCGCATTACCTGGAATGAAAGTGGATTTTTTGGGGGAGATTAACCCTACTGCCTTGCTGATGTGAGTTCCTCCGGACAAGTTTGAGCGTGTTGCCGCGAGGCATGGGTTGATTGTCATTCCTTTTCCGGAAATGGTTTTGGGACCGTAAGTTTTTGTTCACAAGTTGGATCTTTGCTTGTGACCATCTTTAAAGGATAGAAGTGTCTTTTTTTCTTGAAGATTTTTCCAGAACTCTTTCGAATGTTAGTGTCTGCCTTTAGGCTGATTTGACCTTTCTGACCTGGCTGTGGCATCACTTGCACGTTCTTGTTCAGACAGTCGTGGAATAACCGTCTGCATCCATCAAGTAGTTCTTTATGTGCTGTGTGATCTAGAGGATCGTGTGATATGAAGTGCTTCTCCGTATTAAGCTCAATGTACTTAAAGGTAAATTGGAGCTTAAGGTGATTTAAGTTTGTGATTAGAGCATTTTTTAACCTTTTGTTTCAGATCAAGTGTTGAACTCTTCATTTTTCGCCTTCAGCTATAGGAAGGACGGATCCTGTGTGGTGCAACAATTGGTGGCGTACCACCTCATTGTAATTCGTGTCCAAACGCTCTGTTTTATGTCATGTCATGGGCATTTGTGGTGGAAATATGCAAATGGGTTACGTCATGTGGCAGCGATCTTTTGTAGGAAATGCTGGATATGGCTTTATTGAAGGTGCGGCATATTTTCAAATTTCTGCTAATCGATAAGAAAATATTTGTGAAATAAAATCTGTTTTTGTTTTTCTTGGGTTTAGGCTTGTGGTCCGGTTTGATTGATGGGACTTCACCGGTACAGACCCATAACAGATGAATAAGCTTTTGTGGACGCATTTACAGACCATGTGTGGCCAATGAAAGCTCTGGCGCTGTTTTCGATGGCTTATAGCCGGACTTTGTGTTTCCGTGTAAGTTAAACAAAATCAGTCAGTTACACAAGGATTCGCAAGCGGAAATTTATTAATTTAACTTTATTCAGGTTTAAGCTCTGGTGCTCTTCTTCGGTGGCTAGGCTAATAGCGTAATTATGCTGCAGTCACTTCGCCATTATTAAACATTCTATCCCGATGGCATTCGTGAGCAAATCGATTGAAATTGCGGTTTGTGCAAATGGGGGAAACTATGTAGCAGCCAACTTCGGATCTTTGGCTGAACTTGTATAATAGCCCTCTCTTAAGGTGAAACCATGGTTTACTAGAATATTTGCGTAAAAATTAACTTAAATGTTAATTTTTTCCTCTTTATTATGTTTTTCAGCCGGCGGGTCACTTGGTGTGGTGCAATTTTGACAGCCCAAGCATTGCTGAGTGGTCAGTTGTCACTGCTATGAAGCCAGTTGTGAGTGCATGCCCAATCCTTCGTTGTTACCTTCATTATTCTTCTCACAATGCGAGTTAAAGTTATTTTGCCGTTTTCTTAGCCCACCCTATTAGTCGTGTGCCATATTAAGCTCTTCTCGTTTTTGTGTCGGTTTTCCCATAAGCATGTCGCTTTTACGAAACTTTTACGGCGTGTCATGTTTTTTTTCTATTAAAATAAATTTTCTGAAAGTAGTATTGGCGCTTTGCGTATCTCAACATTTTGAGTTCTTTTTTTGTCAGTTTTCTCTTGATCTGCAGTTTATTTACGAATTGGTCGGACGAGAATCTTTATATTCACCTATTTGTTACTCCCAAAAAATTTCGTACGGAAGCCGAAATTCTGATTTTTTACTAATGGTTGTTTGCTATTTCTAACTCGCCATAAAATTGTCCGTCCCGTTTTCTTACCGCGTTTTGGTAACCGTTTCTCTCTGAAATCTGCGTTTACTTGCAGGGGACGCCTCCAAAAATACCGTTAAACCAAGCTGAAAATTGTACGAAAAATTCCTATTTTTCAAACACGTTGTTACTGTATTTTGTGGTATTTTTCAATACATTCTGTACCCAAAAATGTGTATTTTTTGAATTTCCCTCAAAAAGAGCGACTTCCCTCTGAAATCCCTGGCTTCCCATTGGTGGAATTCGAAAAAAGGGGCGTGGTTACTTTTCCGAGCTGGAAGGGCCTTTTCTGGGTTATTTTCCATAAGAAACAATGTTGAGCAAAGCGGCCCTTCAGAAACCGTGAAAAATTGGAACTCCGCCCTCCTTCCTGTCCTTGCTCCTCCCTGCTGGTTCCTATACTTCGTGCTCACTCCTGTTTCCCAACCAGCTTGGTTCCCCGAACCACTTGGTACTCCAGATGTAAGCACGATAGATAGGAACCGAGTTAGGGAGAAACTCGGAATAATCCCTCAAAGGCCTGGAATTTTTATAATATAAAATAACCAGACCTCAGCAGGATTCGAACCAGCGACCTCGCGCTCACGGTGCTTACCGCTTAGACCGCTCGGCCAATTCTCATCTACATAGTAGTAACTGAGACTCATATATAAACTGTGTAGAAAGAAAGGGTATAAGCGGCTCTTTTAAACTTCTACTAGACATTTTGCGCAAGTATCATCGCTACAGTGATACATGTCACGCTATAGGATCCAATAATATAAAAATGCTTGTACATAACCCGTTACAATGAACGCACTACATTCATGCTGTTCTTCAAATAATATTTAAAAAATAATCGCACTAGTAAAAGATCATATACCGAAAGAAGCCAATGCACCAAGGTTTTACACCGGTTTGTATTTTCCCCCTTGCTTCTTTTCAGATATGGAACGAAAGTAGGTTACTTTAAATAAATAACACGGAATAGCGAATAATAATTGTATTTTCAAGACCTTAGTCGTTTTAAAGAAGGAATGATTTTGGATAACAATAACGAGATTCATCAACGATTCACAACTGCAAGTAGCCCATTGAGAGGGAAATCAGGATAACATAGGGTTTTTAGAGTGTCTTTTCTTCCGTGCGCAAGCCTACAATCTCCTCTGACTTTTCCCACAAGGCTTTGGCCAATGCCATGTCACTTCCAAGCTTGGACGTCGACGACACCTGGCAACAAAAATATTAAATTAAATAACAAAATGTAACAGAAAAATGTACAAATACTATAAAATATAAAATAAAATATATTATATAAACATCGTTTATATCACAATCTTTTTTGTTGTAAAACGACAACTTACATGGCAATCCGCAAAGTATTCCCCGTTGATCTTGTCGACAGCTTCCGCTGTGGCCAAGTACAGCGCTGTCTGTGCACCAGCCTCAGGGGTCTAAAACAAGCACACAAAAAACGCATTATTATCCTGCTTTCATTCATGCCTTGAATCTGCAATTATTGCATAGGAAAAACATAACTACATCCCATTTCTACCTTGAAGAAAATCTTGCGAGGCAGGTACAACAGGTAGTAAAAGAGGGGCGGTTGCTTATCGTAAATGGGCGTGTCTACCACACCAGGGTGGAAGCAATTGGCCGTCACTCCTGTCCCTTGTAAACGACGCGCCAACTCGCGAGTGAACAACAACATACATAGTTTAGAGGTACAGTATGTGTACCACAAGCCCGGAACGCCTTTCTGGAAATTCAGATTTTCCAAATCGAATTGAAGAACGCGTCGATGGACAATACTGGACGCATTGATGATACGGCTCGGCGCTGACCGCTTCAGCAAATCTACAACGAATTTGACCGAAAACTTTTTCAATAATAATCAAGTTTAAAACTAAATTGAAAAGCTGTGGAACATTCAAGCCCGCCCTTCTGCCTTGAACACATTTTACATTTTACAAAGTACGACCTATTATGAACACTGAAAACACGCTAAAAATAACTCGGAATTGCAAGTAATTGACGTCAATTAAGTAGGTAAATTGAGTAAAACAATAAAATTAGTAATAACAATAAGATGAATAGGATAAAAAGTAATAGAAAAAATAACAAATAGTACTACACATTAAAGAAATATTAACGAATAGTACTAAAAAATAGGAATAAATTATAATGAAAATAAGACTAACTAAAAAAAGAACAAATTGTAATAAAAATAAGAATAAATAACAATAAGAATAAGTAAAAATAAGAAAAAACATTTAAAAACAAGATTAATTAAATATTTGAAAAATAATAGAAAAGAAAAAATACCAATGAGTAAGTTCGTAAGGAGGAAGGGTCCGAAGTAATCTAAGGCCATTTGATACTCAAGTCCTTCGTCCGTGGTGTGAATAACTTTTTCAAAGGAAGCTTGGCCAGCGTTGTTGATCAAAATATCCAAACGCTGCTCATTCTCCATGATGCGATTCGCGAAGTCCGCCACCGCTCGCATATTGCTCAAGTCTACTTCATAAGGAACCACGGCTTGATTGCCGGACATGTCACGTAACTTTTCCGCCAATTCTTGCGCGTTCTTGAACTGATGCGAAGTCACCAACAGCCGAGCGCCTCTCGCCGCCAAATCCTTCGCCATTTCGTACCCAATCCCTGCGCGAAAGGAAGATTTAACGTAAGATACGTAGACAAAGCTCGCGTTACGATTTTCAGAACGTGTAAAGCGAGTTAACATTAAAAGATTTTGAAGTTCATAAAAAAATGGGACACTGGATAAGCTGAAGTGACGTACTCCGTACCACTTTCTTGTGAACAACCGTAAATCGACACCAGTACCCTAACTGCAATTTCATTGATTCTACATTGTAATACTACCTCCGATAGCAACGAGCTTCGCTCACACTATACAGTATAAAAAATTACAACGCAAAATGAGGTTATATGTAAAGAATCTCCGAAGTGCATAAAAGTATGGGACACTACCCATGCACTACGCTATCTTATCTGTACCACTTTTTTATGAACCACATTATCCTCGTTCGAACTGTAGGTGAAATCCAGAAAAAATATCCCTACCGTTACGACAAAGTAAATAAAACAAGGTTAAAAGCCTGAAATCGCTACCACGAAGCTATAATTAGTGTTCAACCGGGTTTTGTATACATAAGATATACAAATACGAGAAACAAATACGTCAATTCCCTCCAGTAAATAGTCAACATTGTAAATTCAACAATCCCTAGGATAAAATACGAGATTTCCACCGTATACTGAAGCTAGTACGCATAGCTAAACCTCGCTTTACGATCAGAAAGCGATCCATCGTCTCTTATGACAAAGCGAGATGTTTTGATACTACTGTCCATAATAAACTGGTACGGAACAGCTGTGTTCAGAAGCCCTGTTGTCCCACTTACTTATGCCCAATACAGAAAAAAATACCTGACGTAGCTCCAGTTAGCAGCACCGTTTTCCCGTCCAATCGCGTGCGTGACGGATTCCAACCTGACGTGTACTTGATCCAAATGCGAATTCCAATCATGAAGCACACGAGGCCAAACAAAACGGGGATGACAATGGGCAAGGCCAACAATGAGCAACTCACTATTGTCACTTGCCCCAAAAAGGGCAAATGCCGGAAAATCCGGGTGAGTTCACCAAGTTTGCTGTACCTATACGTTAATACATAACAATTAACAAGAATTAACAAACCCGCTGAACAGAAACATAACAGCCATGAAAAACTTTTAGTAAAACTGGAAAACTTACGCGAACGACATGTTCATGAGAAATGCCACCAGTTTGTGAGCAAAATATTTCGGAGACGAGTTTCCTTTCCGTCAATATACGTTCGGCCAACGTTGGAAAGACAATACTAGGGGAAATAGTCTCTTGTGAATACAACGTTGTCCGGGTCCACATATGTTCTAGCTCTCTTGAGAACGACGTGCGCAACAGAAGCTGAACAACTATCGTTTTTGCGGTACATACACAAGTTCTTTTTAGTTAAAAAATAGGAACGTCTTAGTTCAATTACAATAATTACCTTAAAACGACTCTTATCTTCATTGCGGTTTTCGTGTTCGTCTGCAGCAGGAATGCTCTCGATGAATCCTTCTAACGATTGTCTTTGATATTAAATAATAAATTGTCATGTGAAGTAAACGGCCAGATGGACTGTAAACTTGAAACGATTGTTCTATTAAGGCCACTGTATCCGCTCTTTTCTTATGGACGATTACATGGAAAAGCTTCCGTGGACGATTTTGTATTTACCATTCAATGTTTCTCGAAGTAATCTTGGCAGTAAAGTATTGATTAACAATCCCTATAATCCTAGGAGGACACACCTTTGAAAAAAGGCTCAGATAATTTAAAATTTTCAAGGAACTCGTTCGCTTTTTTTCCATAATTCTGAATTTCGGAAATCTCTCCACGTCCGATTCTAGCTAAAATTAATTTGAAAATTTTAAGTGAAATTATCGAAAAATACGCAACAGTTATGAAAAATCGTCAACGCAATTTTCTCGTTCTCCCATTCAGTCCACATAAAATAAGGGAAAGGTATCCAGTGGCCCAGATGCGTGGTTACGCATTCCCGCCTTTTCGATGTAACCAGTGGCTGACGCCTTTTTTTTCGCCCCTTCAGGACAAAAGCAGTGCATACTGGTGGGAAGATACGTGATTGGGAAAGATGGCGCTATATTTGCTAGGATAGCTGGATTTGACCATATTTATTAGTTCCTAAATCATAACAGTAACAGTCAAATCGGGAAAAGAACAGTGAGAACTTTAAACGACCAATTTATTCTCAAGCACACCGTATAAATTTCTTTAATAAAGGAATGATTTTGGATAGCAAGAATGAACTTCGTTAGAAGCCCAACTACATCGTATTAAATCCTACCTATGAGCAACCAAACTAAAACTGAAAACTGACAGACTCTTGCGTGTGATATTGGGATCATTTTTGCGTTGATCGTAATCCTACAATTTCTTCGGATTTCTCCCATAAAGCTTTGGCCAAAGCCATATCGCAGGACAGTTTGGTACACTTGGTAACCTGGAGAAGTAAATATAGCAATAAATACGAACAGAATAACATAAATAATAATCAACCAACGGAAATAATAATAAAATAACAGAAATAAAAATAAAATAATAGAAAAAGTAATAATACAATATAATCAATTAAAGGACATGCAATAAAGCTTAAATAAAACCCAAAGGATTGAAACAAGTAGGAAAAGATAATTTACATGGCAATCTGAAAAGTAACTCCCGTTGTGCTTTTCAATACCGTCCGCTGTAGCCAAATATAACGCCGTCTGTGCACCAGCTTCCGGTGACTATAAGTAAAAAAAAACAGTTATGACGATTTGAAGTCGTTTCGCTCACTATCGTTTACTCCAAACGCCGTCAGTGCCGAAAGAATCTTACCTTGAACACTATTTTACGAGGCAGCCATAACAGGTAGTAAAAGAAAGGTGGGTTCTTGTCATGGAAGGGCGTGTCTGTCAGGCCGGGATGGAAGCTGTAGGCCGTGACTCCGGTGCCTTGTAAACGACGTGCCAATTCGCGGGCGAAGAGAATCATAAATAATTTGGTAGTGCAGTAGATATACCAGAAGCCTGGCACGCCCTTCTGGAAATTGAGATTTTCCAAATCGACTTCACTCACTCGCCTGTGAACCATGCTAGACGCGTTGATAATGCGGCTCGGAGCTGAGCGCTTCAGCTTATCTACGGCAAGAATTTTTCCACTTGAAAACTTAAAGACATCCAAGTTCCTTTTCCGAGCTTCAAAGCTCCACACTATTTCAAGCCATCTGAATTTAAATTATATTTAAGTATAGGCTAATTCGTGTTACCAAACCTGGCAACGCTGAAGACAATGTAAACAAAATACCTAGAAATGTAAACAGAAATGGACATCTAGCGAGGAATGTTCGAGGGCTGTAATCTGGAGCATTGATCTACCAATCCAGCGATTGATGATCCGATAATTTTATCAATTTTGACTTAAATTTAATTTATGATTAAATTTAAGTACAGGCTAATTCGTGTTACCAAGCCTGGCAACGCTGAAGACAATGTAAACAAAATACCCAGAAATGTAAACAGAAATGGACATCTAGCGAGGAGTGTTCGAGGTCCGTGATCTGGAGCATTGATCTACCAATCTAGCGATCGATGTTCCCATCTTTTTTTATCAATTTTGACTAAGTTGGTTTGAGGGAAAGGCGCAAAATATCGAAATAATGTTCGGACCTTTCATCGGTAGACAGACAACTCGCTATGAAGGAATCAAGTTTTCTTGGGGAAATTCCCAATCGTAAGTCAGCCATTACCTACAAATTCTTTGATTGACTGCAAAGCTTGTAAATCACTATCGCAGGTAAACATATCGATTCACTCTCACGTACTTATCGATAAATTGCTCGGGTCGGAATTACTCATGGATATTGTCTACTTTAGCTGCATATTCGGATCCGATGGAATAGAAATCTTCTAAATCCGGATCCAGATTTTGTGAACCCTTACTTCTTATGACTCAAACTAATCGAAAAACGCTAGTAAATACGGATGCTCCAATATGCTCATAGAAATATTCTCCGTCCAGTAAGTAAACATATTGGAAACCATCGCCCTCTAGTGAGAGCTCTTTGAACGAAGTTGTGCGTACCTAAGAGCAAGTTGGTGAGAAGGAAAGGGCCAAAGTAATCCAAGGCCATCTGGTACTCGAGTCCTTCATCGGTGGTCTTGATTACATCTTCGAAGGAACCTTGGCCGGCGTTGTTAATCAAAATATCCAAACGCTGTTCATTGTCCAAAATGCGTCTGGCAAACTCCGCCACAGATCTCATGCTACTCAAGTCCACTTCGTATGGAATGACCGCTTGGTTGCCACTCATACTCCGCAACTTTTCCGCTACTTCTTGCGCGTTCTTGGCGTGGTGTGACGTCACCAAGAGCCGACACCCTCTTCCCGCCAAATCCTTCGCCATTTCCCATCCAAGCCCTGTTCCCGAATAAAAAAACATTCAGTATTACAATAATGTATAATTTCCCAGCTATTTCTGCCCCAGTTCTTCTTTAGTCAACGGTACTAAAAGAAATAACCATACACATGATGAAATAAACAACGTAAAGTCATTTTCTGAACCAATAATTCTCACAATATCCCATAAAATACATTAAAAACGAATCACACTAACTGCGAAAAAACAAGAATTTCTTCAGAGGCAAGGCGAAAGAAGAACAAAGCGGAAGCGGGAGAAATGCCAGCTCACTCCCCAAGAAGCTAAATTTAGTTTTGAACCGCACTGGTATACACAAAGTCGTCCAGTACCTGACGTAGCTCCCGTAAGCAGCACCGTTTTCCCGTCTAAACGAGCACGAGACGGATTCCAGCCCGAGGTCCACCTCACCCAGAGACGTAGCGGGATCATGGCGCAAACGAGGCCAAATAAAATGGGAATCATAACAGGCAAGGACATTAATGCAACACCGACTATGGTCATCTGGCCCAAAAAAGGGAGATGCCGAAAATTTTTCGACACATCGTTCACTTTGTGGTACCTGCAACGAAAACGGAGTGCAAAATTTGTCTTTATCTTAATTTTTCAGGAAGCGTTTTAGTAACGATTTAAAAGTGTCAATTCACAATAACGTGCTGGACTTGACTTAGTAATGCCACTGTATATCCCTTCTTTTTGTTTACATTGTCTGAAAAGAAATAACGAGAAAATTGCGTCGACGATTTTCTAGTAGCTTGCATATTTTTATTTACTTTTTCAAAGTACAAATTTGTAAATATCTAGAACCCACATGGAAAAACTTTGGAAATTTTGGAAAATAATTCACGATTTCGTGGGGAAAAAAAATTTAAGCTTTTTACGACAATTATTTTACAACATTGTCTTCAAAAATATTATTGGAAATAGATTATCTTTGACATTTTTTCAACACAATTTCTTCGGTGAATTTTAGGGATTATTGTCTTAAACTTTACTGTCACCAAATTTTTGAGAAACAACGAACAATAAAGGCAAAAGCGCCAGCGAAATTTTCCATATAATCTTGCATACGGGAAGGGGGTAAACAATAGACTTAAACTCGCAAAAACGAGTGAACTGGTTGAAATACTACCATTGTGTGCGAAAAGAACAAAAAATCGCAAAGTTAGTCGTTAACTTTAACAGTATTTCTTTAAGCAACTTTTCAAAGACTTGGCAAGTGTTAAGCAACAAGAACATGCCGAATTAAATGTACGAACTCACACGAACATGTTGACCGGTTGAAATGCTACCAACTTGTGCGAAAAATGTCCGAAATCCTGCTCCTAAAAGGTTCGTATTGTTGGATTTTGATAAACAACAACGTTCACAGCGCGTTTTCCGAGTTTGGGGACTCGGGCCAATTGATTTCTATTTTCTCAGTATGTGTGCATTGCCTTATCAACAAACCAGTTCAGTCTTTGACCTTCAAATATTGCAGACAGAGAGACGAAACCTGCTGGCTCAAATTATAAACTCCGATACTTTTGAAATGACCCGTTTTTGACATTCATGGCAAATGGGCGATTGTGAACGAAACTTTGGGGACCCAACTGCAGTATCGATTCCATGTAATGTCGTAATCCCTTCGCTTCCCCAAACTGACTCAAACTGCAAAAGTTAGCGTAAAATCTTCTTATATTGTACTTTAAGATCTTAAATCTTCTTAAGATTTTTCACGTTTTTTGTGTCCAAACGATACGAAAAATCGTCTTGTTTACAAAATCGTAAATTTCTTTCGTATTTTCCAAAAATTCTAACCTACAAAGTTATTATGCTGGTGGTTCTAGTGTACGATATTATTTCAATCATAGATAAGAAAAATATTGCAATACATTGTATATAGTCTATACACACTACGAAAAATGAAGTGCTATTTACAAAATCGTACATTTCCTTCACATTTGCCAAGAAATTGTAACTGACAAAGTTAGTATGCTCGTGGTTCCATTATACGACACTCAATAAATTATACGTTAATTAAAAAATATAATGCAATATTCTAAAATAATATATCGTTTTCGATAATAACTATATGTTATCTTTTAATAAACTGAGTTCCGGGGAAAAAAATCCAATAAACAGTAATGTTTGATGTGTTTGTTTTTTTTGCTAGATTGTAACAACTAAGAAGGAAAGAAATTACGCGTGTGAACGTTATGAGCGTAGGTAAAATCGTAAAGGCGAATATATTTTAAGTAAAAAATTGCGTAATACAAATAAAGTTTGTTTTTAGGATGAACGATGTCGCAAAAGCAACACATTATCGTCTGCTGCTTTCTTTTACAAAACAACGTAATGTGCAATAATAAGATAAAATAATTCAAAATATTTCATGGAATATTTAATTATGAAATACATTAACGATGCAGAACATAAACACAAATTTTGATACGACAGAATAGTCTGGGTTTGCAAGCTAAATTACCTATTGTCAGCGAAACTTTGGTGACAAAACTGCAGAGGCATTTCCTATTGCGCAGTAATCTGTCCAATCTTCCGTACACCTGACTCTGACTTAAAAATAAATAAACAATAGCTTCTGTCAGTGCTTTTTTTCAACTCTAGTTTTCCTCAAGTGCAAAACTTTATTTCTAAAAAATTAAACAGTGCAAAACTTTTACTTTATTTACAAATTTTACGTACGACAAAGTCGCACGTTTAATATACTCTTAATTTTGTTACCTACAACGTTTATCTAAATTCTGTTACCTAAATCTATAAATAAAAATTTAGTTTTGCTTGTTTATTTCGGTTGTACTTCTCACTACTTCCCAAAAACAAACTTCTGAATATACAATAAAAGTGCTGTATCGAACATTTGCTACAGAAGTAATTCCTAAGCTAAAGTAATTACCTCAAACTAAGCACTAATTACAGTAATGAAATCGAGGGTAGAAAATACGATCCCCGAACTTAGTTTTACGAGGCTTTGCAGCTCAGGTAACGTGAAAAACAGCTCGCAAGCCTTATATAGACGGAAAAGCTCAGCTCAGAAGTTTTGTGCGCTGGTTTCCGTGTCAGCCCGCCCGTCACTGGGAGAGCGGGGCGCTAAAAATAAGAAGAAGCTGCGACGCGAGCCACCCTGGGCCACTCTCGTTTTAGATTAAGGCGTGGCTTAGGGTAAGCTTGAGAGCCAGGGAAAGGCCGAAGGCTACTTAAAGACCCTGCGGCGGAACGGGATCGCCGTCAGTCCCAACTCCGGATTTCTTGCTTTCGTTACCTTTTCAAATCAACTCTACAGCAATGGTACGTTACACCTATTGTGTCCTATTGTTTTTTCAGTGCCATTCTTCAATTGTACCAATCCAGTGATCTTGAATCCTAAAGTTCAATCCAACACAGTTTCTCCGTTCCTAATGCAAGAGTTTAAATTTTAAATAAAAGTGCTCTCGGAAAGCGAGCTAACTAGCTTCTAAAAATAGAATCTACATGGAGTCAAGAATAAACTTGTTACACTAGTAAAGCTTGTTACGATTCTGAATGCTACTAGTGAAAGTTTCCAAAAAGATTCGTAGTGAGAATAATTAAAGAATTTTTCTAATTCAATTTTTCTTCTAATTTTTCTTCTATTTTTTCTATTTTTTTCCTTTTAATTGTTTCTAATTTTTCTTATAAATTTTTTTATTCTAAATTATTGTTATAAAATTTTATTCTAGATTTTTCTTATAAAATTTGTAGACATTTTTAGTCTATATTTTTCTTGTAAACTTTGTTGTAGGAAATTTTCTTTTCACAGTTTTAATAAAAAAAATCTTCTTCATTTTTAATCTACATTTTCTTATAAATTTTTAGTGGGAAGTTTTTCTTTTAGTCTTAATAGAAATTATCCCTTCGAAAGTTTTTAGTAGAAATTTTCCCACTACAATTTTTAATAGAATTTTTTTGTAGAATTTTCGCTGGGAATTTTTTAATAGAATTTTCGATTGGAAATTTTTTATAGAATTTTAGGTGGTAAATTTTTAATAGAAAACTTTTTATACATTTTTCAGCTTTAGTTGACAATTATATTTGACGAATGCGTATAAGTTACGTATAATTTACTATACTTGACTATTACTACAGTTGACTAATATTGTATTTTCTTTAAACAAAATAATAGGCGGATAAGGAAAAGAAGGTCAAGAAGGTCAAGAAATCCACCAAGGAAGCCGAGCCCGCCCCCGAAGCCGCTCCGGCGCCCGCCCCCGCCCCGGCGCCCGCACCCGCCACCAGCGACTCCCAAAAGAAGTCCTCTACCGGCGGCTCCCGCAAGCAGGTCAAGCGCACTGGCTCCAATGTCTTCTCCATGTTCTCCCAGCGCCAAGTGCAGGAATTCAAGGAAGGATTCCAGCTCATGGACCACGACAAGGACGGCATCTTGAACAAGAACGACTTGCGCGCCACCTTCGACGACCTCGGCCGCATTGCCTCCGAAAAGGAGTTGGACGAGATGGTCAACGAGGCCCCCGGCCCCATCAACTTCACCATGCTTTTGACCATGTTCGCCGAGCGCCAATCCGGCGGCAGCGACGACGATGATGTCGTCATCAACGCCTTCAAGTCTTTCGACGAAAACGGCACCATTGACTCTGAAAAGTGAGTCCCAATTAAATCCCAAACTTATTCTAATTTAGATGACAGATATATACGTATAGATAATTGATATAAATTACGACAATAAACGAAAGCCTACCTCGATCGGAATAGAATAGATTTAGATTAGATATCGTATATTTTGAGCAAAAAGATATGATTTCTATTTATTTTATAAGATACTATGATAATTAATATTGCATTATTATTTTATTTATTATTTTATATATGTATTGTATTAATTTATTTGTTAATTTATTAATACATTTACTATATTATTTTATTGTATTTTTAGATATTTTCTTGTCTTAAAGTCATATTTTGCCACCTATTGGGTATTTGGTACACTATTACTTGGGTGTGGATATTAATAGGGCTTCTGCCAATCTTAGTACATAATACTCCCCGGTAGGAGAGAGCCGTCATTGTTAGAACCAGTGTTTACACTAAGCAATGTCAACAATATACGAGCATCGTTTACTATTTTCATACTTTATTTAGTAAGTTGTGACTAACTTACATCGGAAGACAAAAGGTTGTGGGTTGAAAACGGAGAGGAAATTCAGCCAATTCAGCTAATTCAACACCACCTGAACCAGAGATATAAACATCTAAACAATAACAATGGTTCTAACAATGGCGGCTCTCTCCTACCGGGGAAACTACGTACTAAGATTGGCATAAGCCCTATTAGATATTTTGTTATTTTTAATCATGCTATGGCGTTAGTTACACAGATGGATGTTGATATTAATACGGATGTTGAATGATAGGTTGCGCCACGCTTTGATGACCTGGGGCGACAAGTTCAACTCCAAGGAAGTCGACGATGCCTTCGAGAGCATGGTGATGGACAACGCTGGCCTCATTGACACCCAGAAGTTGATCGAGATGCTCACGGCTGCTCCTTCTGAAGAAGGAGAAGAAGAAGCGGCTTGAAGTGCCGGCGCCCCGCCTCCTTCCGCCTCCGCTACCCTTCTCCTCCGACATCCTCTCTTTGCTTTTAGTGGGTGTGTAACAACGTTCTTGCTTTACGCGGTCTGGAAACTCGGCGCGGAAGGGTGGTGGAAATACTGGCGGAGAAAACACCTTGTTGAGGACGCCATCTTTTTTTCTTTCCAACCTCACGCCAGGGGGACAGAGGAGAAGGCTACGAGGGGCATTTGAAAACTGGAGGAGGAGGGAGGACGGGGACAACGCCATCTTTCTTCATCTTTAAACAACATCCAACTATGCCCCGGGGCTTTGCTTTTTCTCTCGTCTTCCTTGCGTCTTTTTTCTCACTATTTCTTCGTTTCTTTCTCTTCTTTTCCTTCCCGTCTATTGGGTTAGCGTCCAAATGAGATATTGACAATACAGAAAACGTTCTTCAAAATGGCGTTGCTGACATAATTTTATCTCTTAAGTATCATCTTTCTTACTAAATATATATTTGTCGTTTTAATATTGACACCAAAGTTGTCTTCAGCGTAACAGATGTATCGTCTTTTTTTTGCTGTGATTGTTGCGCTTGACCAGTGTTTTGTGACATGTAGGCAAGATGTAAGATATACTCAAGTATCGGCACACGAAATTCAGTACAATAATGACAAGATGCGTGACAATGCTCAGAGCTGCGACTGGGCGTACAATGTGGAAACTATTATTTAACAACCTACGAACAAATGTCAACTAGTGACTTTGGTCGTGACGTCATTACTTTCAGCGTGACAGAGCCAAAAAATAATTGAGAAACACGCCATGCATTTTTCGACTTTGTTTACATTTCAGTTTAGTGTGTCTAACATAACATTAGGGCTACGATGCACCTAACTGTGTATAGGGGAATCACATGTTAAATGGAATCAGCAAATTTGCCAAAATTACTCGGTATTTCATTACACAATCTCGACAGTAAAGTTTTAAATCGTAATATCTAGTACACATCGTCGAGATTTTCTTAAAAACTTTATTCATAAATTTGTAAAAAGCGAGTCCATTTAATTTTTCTTGGGGAAAATTGCAATTTGCAAAATTTGATGGCAATGTTCGCTAGAACCGATAGAAGTATTCATTTAGCGAGAACGAAATTCAAATCCGAGATATAGTTTTGAATTTGTCACCTAGGGAATTTCAGAAAACCATTTACGTGATAAGTCCGAAAGAAACCGACGTATTTGAGCTCCGTTTTCCTCAATAATTAGGCAAAAAGTGTTTTGGTGTATCTTGACTCCGTGTGTTTAAAAAATGCTTTTTACAAAAAAAGGAAATTTGACTCGCTTTTTACAAATTGATTAGAAACATTTCAAAGAAAAACTCGACGACATGCACTGGGTATTGAGATTCTGTAATTGAAGTAGTAATTTTGGCGTAATCGCTGACGCCGTTTAGCATGTGATGTACCACGTTTAAGGTGCACAGTAGAAATAAACGGGTCCGATACTTTAACATAGCTTTGTTTTATTTACATATTTAACATTATGTTTAACTAGGTGTAAACAATTACATGTCATCCGTTACTAAACCACAACTGAACAGTGCCAGATCAGAATCCAACGGATTCGAATCTCAAAACATGGCAGAATGTTTTAGCGTCTATACTCTTACGCCATCTGTCCGGACAAACTCAAACTACTGGCCTTCTTGGCGCCAAGTCCGAGTCTTTTTCTAGCAAAATAAGATTATCGAAGCAGAGCAAATGGTCAGATCTTCTACGCGTCGGCAATTTATTTGGATAGTATCGAGTTCCACTTACCAAACTTGGATCCCATCCGTCATACGTGGAAAAGTTTTTTTTAAAATCAATTGCCAATGTTTAAAATCGCTATCATTGTAGGTTGTTACTTTATTGATATAACCTACGATATTCATATTTAAGCATATTTAAATCTGCGTCTCTACCTTCTCAACAATTGATTCAAGCTTTGATCGGAGCTACTATTTGTTTTTCACTTCTTTTTATCGGATCATTAACGTTGGGATCACTATCGACAATGATCTAAGATCCACCAAAAATAACAATTCCGAACCCCGTTCGGCATACAATCAGAATCATCAAGCCACTGAGGAACAAACGTGTCAAAAAAAATTCTTGTACTTAGCTTTTGTCTTCAAAATCGTACAACATGGCTAAACGCTTCGCACTTTCGCCACACACCCTCTTTTCCGGCGTATACACCCATTTTTCCGCCACCTCTTGCTTTTTGTTTCTTTGCTGACCTTCTCAGGGGAGGCCCCTCCCCCCCTACAAAAGCCCGTCCTTACCAGGGAGCGACAAAGAAGAAACTCAAAAAGACCACCGCGCCAAGATTTCTCGTTTTATTTCTTTCCCCCTTTTTAATACACGGGGAAAGAACCTACCATTGAAATCATAAAGAATAAAAAGAAACATTTTTTAAAACTTAGTTAAAGTTTTTTTCTCTAAGAAAACGAAACTGAAGAAAAAACTCAGAGCCAAAAAAAGCTGCAAGAAAGATAGAAAAATTGCTGGAGGGACAAATTTTTTTCTTTTCTTTTTTTTCTCTAATTTTTAGGACGGGGGCGATTTTATAGGTCCAGGATGGGGAGAGGCGGACATAGGGGCGGAATGGGGCGGGGGATCGGATCGTTCTCGGTCCCTTTCCCGTTCTCTATCCCTTTCTCGCTCTCTCTCCCGGTCCCGCTCTCGCTCCCGCTCGCGTTCACGCTCTCGCTCGCGGTCTCGATCCCGCTCGGGCTCTCGGTCCATCGCGACGCGAACGCCAGGTGGCAACGAAGCCACGCCTACGTTCGACATGAGTGCCGCCGCAGCGGCTGCTGACGGCGTCGAAACATGGGCTGCCGTTGGAGCCCCGCCTACTCCCATCGGTACGGGCAAGGGTCCGTAATATCCGCCATTAAGCCCCACCCCGACCGGTAAATTTGGCATTGCCGGTGGGGCACCCGAATTGGGCGCGCCTGCACCGCCCCCACTGGAGGTTACTCCCCCTACGGTCGGTGCGTCGGCGTAGGCAGGTCCCGCCCCCAAAAAATATTCTTTGTTCACGCAGTTCCGTAACGAATCCGGAATTCGGCCCACAATCGCCCTGGAAAAAATTGAAAAAGGGCCAATTAGTAATTCACGATTTCTTTCAAAGTTTACACTGAATTACTATACAAATTCTAACTAAATTAAATTACTTTACAAATTCTAACTAAATTATATTGCAAATAAGCTAAATTAAATTAGTTCACAAATTCTAGCGGAAATAATTCCCTTCACAAATTCTAACGGAAATAATTCGTTTTACAAATTCTCTACAAATTACTAAATGAATTCCCTTCCAAACATTCGCTAACTTATTTACTTTATTTTATTCAATTACTTTTACAAATTCTATTGGAACTAATGCACTGTATAATTGCCAATTAAATTAATTCCTTTAAAAATTCTAACAAAATTACGCTGTTCAAAAAATTACTTTAACGGAATTTTTTAAATTACTCAAACGGAATGAAATTACATTACAAATTCTACTTTAATTAAATTGCAAAATTAAATCAGCAATCGAAATTCTGCAGAACTTCTGTATGATTTTTAAATAATTACAGATTTGTTAACGAATTTTCAAGCAATTTCACAAAGAAAAGCAAAGAAAGGGCAATTTACCTCCTGATTTCACCTGCTGCCATCTCCCGGAGTTCAGTGCAGGCTACGTCAGAGTAAAAAGCGGCATGGGGCGTGCAGATCAAGTTGGGCGCGTCTTTGAGAACACCCTGGAACACGTTGTAAGGTTCATTTTCGTGTACGTCCAACGCAGCGGCGCGTATGCGACCGTCTTTGAGGGCGGCGCATAAGGCGGTTTCGTCTACTAATCCGCCTCGGGCAGTGTTGACCAAAAATGCGCCTAAAAACATTTTCTTATTATTTATTTAGGATTTTCTACTGATTTTTAAGCAAATTACTACACTCATAGAACTCTTATTAAATTTATTGTTTTATGGAATGTATCCAAATATTCTACCATTTTATGATTATTACTTATTGTCATTTATTTCGGATTTTCTCCTTATTTTTAAAAGAAGATTACCACATTCATGGAACTTCTAATAAACGCATTGTTTTTTATGGAATCAATTGAGATTTCTACGGATTTTTTAAGAAAATGACACCACTTATCGAAGTTTTATTAAACCCATTGTATATTTTTACGGAATATATTGAGATTTCCTTGAATTTACAAATGTTTCGATACTTTTCAGCTTAATTCTCAGTTTCTACTTTTTCTCTTTTAGTCAATTGAGGACTTCTCGATTTATTGTAGGACGAATTATTTTTCATGCTTTTAACGAATTAAAATTTTAAACTGATGATGAATAATTTATACTAATTTATATTAAGATTAATACATTAATAACTTCTTACAAAACATGAATAAATATATTACGTTTTTAACGAACGTACTGAAATTGCATTGAATTAATGATTGTTTCAGTCTCTTCTTTTCCTAACTTTCCCTTATTCGAATGTCTACTTCCTACTCTCATCTGTTTAGGACTTTTAACTGAACTATTTCCCTTTTTACTGAATTTACTGAGCTTTCATTCAACTGAATTTCCATAGAATTTGTTTGGCTTTTACTGAACTTGTAAATTTTAAAGTAGAATTTTAATAATTCGTAAAAGTGAATTTTAATGAATGTTTAACTTTAGACAAAGACAAAGTTACCTGGTCGCATTTGCTTGATGGTGTACTCGTTGATGAGGTGATGATTGTGTTCATTGAGAGTGCAATGGAGGGACACGCAATCCGACTGGAAAAGCAGGTCCTGGAGAGTATAAACGCGCGTGATGCCTAGCGATTTCTCGATACCGTCCGGTAAATAAGGGTCATAGAAGATGACGTTGAAGCCAAAGGCTTTGGCTCGTAGTGCGACCGCTGAGCCGATGCGTCCCAGACCGACGATACCGAGCGTATCGCCCCGGATCCGCGCACAGCCTTGCGCCGCTTCCCGCACTTGTTCGGGTCCAGTGAACTTTTTTCCCTCGCGGACCATATTGGCCAACCAGAAGGTGCGTCGGTAGAGATTCAAGATCAAACACAGTGTCGTGTCCGCTACTTCTTCCACGCCATAGCCGGGCACGTTGCATACCGCTATTCCCAATTCACCAGCCGCCTATACAACATTTAATCCGAATTAATCCCCGAGTTAATAACTTCTTGATACTACGTTCACACTACGTGAGTCAACCTGGGCAATACGCCTAAGACTCTTATTTTACATTGACTTAAGATACATTTTACAAAATGCTCTTTATAAATACTTGAAAAACATTAACATCGTGGAATTTATCTAATCATGGAGAACAAAGAATTATTTTTACGAAAGTAGTGTAAGAACGCCGCAGGCAATAATACGTCGAATAATTGATGTTGTTCGTCTTCAAATTTTTCAAAGAAAACAATTCACCAGCCGCCTACAGAACATTTAATCCGAATTAATCCCCGAGTTCATAACTTCGTGATACTACGTTCACACTACGTGAGTCAACCTGAGCAATACGCCTAAGACTCTTATTTTACATTGACTGAAAATAGATTTTTAACAAAATTCCCTTATCAAATACTTGAAAAACATTAACATCGTGGAATTTATCTAATCACGGAAGAGAACAAAGAATTATTTTTACTAAAAAGTGTATGTGGTGCAAGATCGCCGAATACGTGGTTCGTCTTTTAACTTTTACATAAATAAAAATTGACTGAATGAGAGAAATGAGAAAATAGCGTCGACGATTTTCTCATGACTGTTCGATATTTTTCGATAACCTTTTGACTAAAATTATAGAATGAATAATAACTAGAATTTAACGTCGAGAAATTTTCGAAATTCTGATTTTTGAAAAAAAGCAGACAAATTTCTTGAACAGTTGTAAATTATCTTTGTCTTTTTTCAAAGATAGCTCTTCGTAAGATTCTAGGGACTGTCAAATAAAACTTTACTGTCAAGATTGATTTGAGAAACATTGAGTGACAAATGCGAAATAGTCCACGCAAGTTTTCCATGGAATCGTCCGTAATGGACGGTATACAGTGCAACGAACGCTTAATACAACGTTCATTGAAGTCAAGTGATTTAGCGAGTAATACTTGGAAATCTGAGCGTGTTTAAATCAATGATTCGGATCTTTTTAGAAGATCCGATCCGATCGATAGTACCTCGAAAATTTAATTGGATTAGATCGACTTTTCTAGTGAAAATTCTGAAATAATTAGTATTGAGTGAGCAAATTGCTACTGTAGCCGAAAGTTTACCAATGTAACTGAATGATCTGAGCTTGGGTCTTCTTCAATCCGGAACTAGATTTCACAAACTTTTCTTTTGATCGAATCGAATCAAGGAGCGTTGACAAATTATCGAGAATAATGACTCAAAGAAAAATAAAGTCCCAGACTCTTTTTTTAAGATCTGATTCGATCGACAGTACCTCGATAATTTCATTGTATCAGATCGAGTATTCTCAGAAAACAATACCCAATCCGATCAGTCTAAGTGGGGAAGATTTTAGGTCGCTATCGTTACTTGTACGTATTTCTTTAAATCGATATTTTCCAGTGTAACTCAACATCCGGATCTTCCTCGATCCAGGCGTAGTAAATAAAATTAAAAAATTACGTCTTTATCGGACCAAGAAGCTTTTGACAAAACTGACGATAATGATCTAAGATCCGATAAAATTAAAAGGTCCGGGGACTGATTTACATGAAAGAACGCTACATTCTAGAACTTGGGTAGCAAATTACCCCTTCCAAAGTTTCTGGTCTTTCAGAAAAGTCCTTCAGAAGATTTAGTCTTTCAGTTAATATGGCAGAACTCGCAACTGGAACTCACAAATCATGTCGTGTCAAGTACAACAATGCCATCTGTTGCCTTAACGGCGTAATAACGATGCTATTCATCTTTCACATTCTCCAGTGTAAAAAAATTACCCAGGAAACGGCCTGGGTACAGGCCGTTTCCTGGGTAATTTTTTCTAGGTGAGTTGGTGACAGCACCAACACCTTTTTCTAGGTTTCCTGGGTAATTTTTTCTAGGTGAGTTGGTGACAGCACCAACTCACCTAAAGGGTCATGCAACGTTCGAAGTTTTCGTTTGAGGCCGTTTCTTTAAGAGTTGGCTACCTTTTTTTACTGTACTTTACTTGGTTATCTCTCAATTTACGAGATTAATTCGTTCCATAAAAAAGTGTAGTGCTCTTGAAACATCGACCCAATTAAAACCGTTCTACTGCTCGCGTCCCACACAAGTGGGAAGAAGCTTTGCAGCGAAAAAGAGCTTAACAGTTATCCCTCAATTTACGCGATTAATTGGTTCCTTGAAAAACACGTACATCCAACCATGCGGACGCACAATAGGAATTTATTGTCGAATTGTTTACTCTTACTGAGTTGAAAAAGAGCTTAATAGTTGGCCCTCGATTTACGCGATCGATTAGTACCAAGAAAACACGTATATCGAACCATGCAGGCGAAAAATAGGCCTTTACTCTCGAAAAGTTTACTCTTATTGAGCTAAATAAACAGACTTAACTAACTAAAGTCTTCCTTTAAATATACATATATATAAAAAGATTCTAATAATGCAAACAAATCTTAATTGTTGTTTTGAGTTTTGAATTATCACTCATTAACGCCTACCTAAGCGTTAGACCTTTGAGTAGACTTTTCAAATACAACTCTTAACTGGAATTTTTTACTTTTATCGCGCTATTAAACAGTACATCCTACTGAGATTTCTTTTGCTCTTCGCACTCCAAAAATTAACTATTCTCCCAAAGTAAATACGCATGGCAATAAGAAATTTTTTACAAATAGCATGGCAAACACAAAACTTAGTCCATCGCTTTTAGTTTGGCTCAGTACATGCCCACCCTTAGAGAAAAGACTTGGCCAAAACATTATTAACAATTTTATCAAAGAAAAAAATAAACTAAAATTACTTTAACGTCAATGTTGTCAACCCCGGATCCAATGCGCACAATGATCCGCAAGGCTTTGAACTTTTCCAGATCTTCTTTGGTCAAGGAAATGGTATGCCACATCAGCGCGCCCACCGCCTCGTTTAAAACCTTTTCGTGGATTTCAGACGTGGACTGGGCGTCGCAGAAAGCGACTGTGGCGACATCTTTCAATATAGGCATTTCAATGGAGCAATCACGGCCGTCCAAGAGCGCCACTAAGGGCCGGGCGTGAAGCGGGCCGTTCAAGGGCCCAGACCGTACGGCGTCCATCCGGGGTCGCTTGGGCATTAGCTTCCGTTTGTCCATTGAAAGAGGGCGCTGCTGCGATGAGATTCCGAAACTCTTCGTCCTTGGCGTTGCGAGTTCCGTCACGTAATCAAAGGGCCAATTCTTAATACGACGGGGTTCAACGCTTAACCTTCATACATACTGTCTTGTTCTCACACCTGCAACGGAAAGAAAGAATTTTTAATTACAATCTTGAATATTAATCTAAACAATTTTTAAAATATCTTAAAAATTGAACACTAATGAAACTTGTCGAATAAATAGGTCAAAACTTAAGGTATAACAAGCTACGAAAACTATTAACAATTTATTTCTTGAGTATGTGTTGTTTAGCATAAAAAACAGCGTTTTTCCAAACCCTAACCAGGTACAGCACTATAGAGAAGTTAGTCAGCCATTATCTGAACAAGTTAAGGCTAAAAAGCTACGGTTTTAAGCTGTTCGGAAGCAGGTAGATATTAGAGTACCAAGTCTATATAGAAAATATGTCAATTAAATAAATGTAAATTAAAGTCATCGAGTGCTGTATCAAGCTAGGGTTTGTTATGCTACATAAGAATAGTCTGAACTTGTATGAAAACCAAATTATTTTAAAGCGTTGTCCAATCAATGTGTACACAAGAAGGGGTTATAGTCGAACCCGGATGTAAGACACGTGGAAATTCTAAGATAAGTTCTTCGCAATCTATTTGTCGTTCATTACCTAACATCGTTTCATAGAAATTAAAAAGATACTGAAATTGATTATGACAAGACAAAAGCTCAGGACCGGATGATACGATACAAGATAATTTCGTAAACCCGGAAGTAAGAGAACTATCTAAGGAAACCACACAAGAGAATTTATCTTACATCCGAGTTCGATTACATGAAAAGCTTCTAGTATCTTCGTGTTGGTTACATCCATATGAGCAAAATAGTGAATGAACCTGTATGTAAGAGATACCCTCATATAAGCGACTTAAATTATCGGGAAAAGGATTCAATTGTTAAAAACGGAAAGGAAGATTAGTTGGACAAATGTCTCTTGCATCCGGGTCCTGCTATATTACCTCCTACTACGTCACTTGGCGGTTAAACGAACAACTAGACGTTCACATGATAGGTAGAGATTAGTCAGACCCGGATGTAGGAGATAACCGTTGTAAGACAGCTTCGCGGAGTAATTGATAAGTTGTATTGTTAAGATACACTACGTACAAAGTTATATTAGATGTAATCGATAACTTTGAGTGCTCTCTTACATCTAATTTTGAAAAGTTCATGTAGTTTACGTTACAAACTAGGCAATGTTCAATAAAAAGTGGGACATGTATACACCATAAAACACTATTTCCTCGTACACAGTTTTTATGGACCGCCGAGCTGCTGATTTGCAGTCCATAAAGTGGGACACATCAGCGGAAGGAAAACACGTTCACTGTACCACTTTTTATTAACCGTTTGCTACGTCAACGAGGCTTAGCTGAACCAATTTCTTTCAAAGCTTAGTTTTAAAAGCTACAACTTGTATACAAGAGAAAAAAGCAAACTTTAAATATACTATTAACCAACTTTCACTTTATAACTGAAGTAAAAACATAACATAAGCTTACACAGAGCAATTGTCCTAAACTCACACACACGCCATAAAAACCATAGGCGCCTTGTTCAAGCGACGCCGGGTTAACTCGAGGAATGCGAGCTATGGAGTCCCGCGCGTAGGCTAAGAAAGCCTCCCGCCCATTTGCGACTCCTTTCGGCTCAAAATACGCTCTTTAAAACCGAGAAACGATGCTCGCCTTAGCGTTCCAACCTTAGACACTTCTTCAAATGAGTCCTCCTTGCCTTTTCTCATCCACCAACGGCCGCTCAAATCAAATAAACGCAGCCAAAGCTCACCTGTCTCCGTTACACAGCGTCTAACGACGGCTTTTTTCCACGTGCTCGTCCAAGCCAATAGCACTTAACTCGGTTTGTTTGTACACTTTTCGGCCAAAACACTCGTTCCCAACTCGGCAAAACTAGGCCTGGTTACCACGTCCTTAACGAACGACGCAATTTTCCGCACGCTATCAGTGTGATTCCCACCTTCCTTTCCAAGTCCGCGTCTTGTGTTTGTTTCTCCTTTGATGACAAAGCATTCAGGGCGGCTACCACAGCACCGGAGCGCCACCCTCTTTTCGCGAGCACTAAATCGCCAACTTCCGCTCCCTATGACCCAAAACTCTGCAATTTTTCACTGTATCATTCCTTTTAACCTTTCTCTCCTTCTCTATCCTTGCCTTCAACCGTTTACACACCAAAATTCCTCAGTTAAGCCTCTCGTAATTCGCCCAGATTGCCCAGATAGAGCAGAGTTGGCGGTTTAGTGCCCGCTAAATCGGGTCCGCGCTACGGCGGCCAAGTTGGCGTGTTCTGGGCGTAGTTCCCTTCGCTTTTGCTAGCTGGGGGCCGGCGGCTCAGGCTCGCGTCCGTTCGTCCATCCAACTTGGAAGCAATCGTTGCCCACCATTTGCACACGTCGCTAATGAACAAAAAAACCGGTTCTTCGCCGGGTGGTTAGCAGAGGGACCGCCAGGCCCTTTAGATATCCCCCTCCTTCCCGACAACTTTCTAAAAACTCGATGGAGGGGTCAGTTCTTTTCTTGCACAGAGTAGTACTACTCTTGTGTTTTCTTGCCTTCCCCAATTTGGTAATCAAGATTTCCGCTGCCAAGCGAGGGTTTCTTTTCAAAACGGATCTGTTCTTTGTATTGCGGACCTTAACATCATCTGCACTGATTTCAAAACGAATTGGAAGCCACTTTGGTCTGTCCTTCACCTCCGAGGGGTTACTTACCCCCTTGGGGGTGGCGAAGAATGCCACTTTTTATATATAGGTTGCAAAGGGACTTTTTTTTCCCAAACTTTCACCAATTGGGGAAACGATTTTGAAAAAAAAAGGATTAAAAAGTAGAAATCAATTTCAAAACTACAAGAACCGATTTAACCCGATAATTTCGATTTAAACAGATAAAAATAGGTTTAAAAGCGAAAAATGATTTAAACGTGGGGAAATAGATTTGAAACCGATAAAGATCGAATTACAAATGATAAATATAGATTGAGAACGATAAAAAAGAACAATTGGGAAAAAAGGATGAAAAATGATTGGGGAACGATGAAAATGCAAGGACGAGGCAAGACTGATGGAACATACATGTAAGAAGGAGATGAAACGTGTTTCCAGGAGAGAACACTGAGAAGAGCCGTAAAAAGGGATGGAGTAGAGGCCAAAGAAAGGGTTGAGAGGAATTTTGGTCCCTTGGGGAGACGGTCTTCTTGGTGTGGGTTGGAAATCTTTGAAATTTTATGACACAAAACCCATCTGAATCGAGTTATAATTGCTTTGTTTCGTTTTTTTAATACAAGGAGGAACCTTTGCAGGAAACAAGGTCCAGGGGGGAAAAAACAGCGAAGAAAATACACAATCTCTATCACAAATCACGTGGCTGTCGAAATAGAAAGCGTTTTGTAGGGGATTTTGTGTTTTTGCTATTCAACGAGGTGGACTGGGCGGGTCATCACGTCCACTGCGCTTTCTGGCTGGCGATCTGAGACTCCAGTGTCCGTGACAAGAAAATCACCAACAACTAAGAAGAAAAAAGTGGTTTCCATTATTTTATTTTTTTGAAATCGCTCAAGTCTTATTGAAAATCTAAAAAATAAGCGTATTTTACGCTACCGAATTCCTATAAATGATTTGTTTTACGTTCATAGTTAAACACATCAAAGTTTAACTATTTTTGTAATTTATCTTCAAAATATGACGACAGTAAAGTTTGGGATCCTGACACCTAATAAAAATCACTATTTCGATTTTACTTTAACGGTGGAAAAATTGCGAGTTAAGCTTCAACTTTTCTTGGAAGAAACCAGTTCTCAAACATTTTAAGCTAATAAGAAAACACATCGTACACATATTTCTTAGCGGAAAGAGCATTAAATCGGACTAATCTCGCAGTTCCACCCGGCTGAATTCACAAAACTGTTAAGGTTGTTACTCTAAAACTGACTGATTTTAATTTTGGCAGGCATCGACGGAATGGCATTAGGTAAAGGGAGCTTTAATGCATTTCCGGATGCGTTCGTGATAGTGAAACGCTTGTCTCCCTAAAAGTTGAAACTTAATACAAGTAGAAAATTTTGACGACGTGCACTTGACATCTCAATCCCAAACTTCACTAAAGTAAACACGTAATTCCCTTATACCACGATTAGGTGCGCCGTAGCCTTAAATATAAAAATTAAGATGTGAAATAATTGCGTAGGATTTACTATAAAAAATTGTTCTGGAGAAAAGGTAGAGTTTGCATGGAAAAATCAGATTCCCTTACGTTGTTTATTAAGTTATCATCCCGTTGTTTTATTAAATCATCCACCGATTTAACCCTCAGTAAGAGAATAACGATAAATTTTGCAAGAATGACAGTTAAAGTGGTTAGTAAAATGACTTTAAATTAGTTAAAGAAACTTGTCTAAGAAGCGTGTCTAAGAAACTTCTTTAAGAAACTTAGAAAGGGAAAAAAGAGACCAAATAGTGTCAAAAATCAAATACACTTTTTAAAAATAAAATATCTGGAATATTTGGTATCACGTACATTTTGAAAAATATAACTTTTTTAATTAATTGAAAGTTTTCAGGAAATAAGCAGGTCAGAACTGTACTTGAGTGAGGGCTAGGCCCAAAGCCACGCCCGCGACGGTATACAAATGACTGGACGCCCACATTTCGATGACTCCGATGCAGCCTGACAAATGGAATTTGCGGGAGGCTTCTAATTCGGACAGTTTTTGCGCCCCGTAGCCGCACATGACGTTATTCAACCCGCTCTATTGTATCAATTTGCAAGTTAATTTCTGCCCGCTTAACCGTCAAGCATGAAAACTTGGTGAAGAGTAGAAAAGGATCGATGAGCGTAAATAAATCAATACCCGGATGAAAAGTCTCGGATTCAGATAAAGCGAAAAAAAAAGAATGGGAAAGGGGAAAATAAAGAGATAAAAAAGGACAGGAAGGAAAAGAATGTGTTACTTCGGCGGGTTGTCGGCAACAGGAAAAAGGCACAGCACAGCGTTCCGCGGAAGGGTTTTCTTCTGTACAGTTAAAATACTCGTTTTTCGACCAGTCTAAGTATCCCGCGCTACTTAAACCACAGCAACTGAACTGCAAATGAGAAATTTCTTGAGATATTCGGCTTTTTCTGGCATATATTGTCAATTTGATAAATTAATAAGTAATTTATGACATACTATAGACTATTTTATAGGACAAGATTGTTTGATACGGGTTCTAATAAATTTTATAGGAGTAAATACAGTAAACAATTTATAATAGAGTAAAAAAAATTATCTCCGTGTTTACTTGTTGCTGGGTGAAATCAATGATGTTTTGTAGATCGGGATCTTCCCGGTAATTCTGGATTAAATTCTCCGACAACGCGCCGTCAATGAAAGACACAACTTTGTGCGGAAATGCAAACGCCATGGTGGCTAATGCGAGTTCTGAGATGAAGAAGAGCAACAGCAAGGCAGAATACTGTGAAAAGACATGAAAAACCATTACACACTGATACATAAAGATGAAAATCGAAAAATACAAGAATCTAAAAGAAATTAAAGATATAAAAGAATTAAAAATCTAAAAAAGTAAAAAGAAAAGAATATAAAAAATACTACAAATTAAAACGCAAAGAAAAAAGTAAACAGAAGTAAAAAAATCTAAAAGAAAATACAAAATCTAAACGAAATACACAATTTAAAAAAATTTCAAAATCTAAAAGAAATGACAAAATCTAAAAGATATTTCAAAATCTAAAAGAACTAAAAGAATCTAAAAGAACTAAAAGAATCTAAAAGAAATTACAAAATCTAAAAGATACTACAAAATCTAAAAGAACTAAAAGAATCTAAAAGAACTAAAAAAATGCTCAAAAATAAATATAAAAATTTAAAGAAAAATAAGAAATGAATTAAGGAAGTATGTATTACAAATTTAAGGAGGCAAGTGTTCTCGCGTAACGCTCCCAGGCATCCAGCGAAACTGACGATAAACATGACGCCTCCCACGATGATCATGATGATGGAAATATCGAAAACGACTTGATAAACGGAGGCCATGGTCCGGAAGCCCTGACTTTGCCATTTGTCAATGAAAGCGTAAAAGCCCACGCCGATTAGCAAGCCGCCCAACACCTAAACAACACAGATTATTAATTGTTTCTTTCCCATCAAGATATTTTCTTCATTAAATCCTTCTAAGGCTGTTTATGGGTATTTCGAGGGCTTAGAAGGATTAAAACAGGTGACTTACCCAAAAGATGAGATTGAAGAAGAAGATAGAGTATTTAACACACGCACTAATGTAATTGACTCGATATCTTCTCGCCCGGAGGACTGCTGGCTCGGGAATATACGTGGCCCCATAACTTGGAGCATGTGAAGGCATTTTTTTACTTGAATAGATTTATTTAAAAATAAATAATAGATTACACCCCAGAGAGCTGGCTTTGGGTGAACTCTACTCTGGTCTTAACCAACTCATTTAGCACCGTAAGAATTGTGTCACAACCCAGAAAAATACGTACACAAAAATCCCCCACATCCGCCTTTGTTATGGTCACGCAATTCCAGATTAGTATGCCATCTCAGTAATAGAGCTTACATCGCATGGGAAGTAGTGCCATCTGTTGAACGATATATACAGCAGATTCTCGTACAACACATAATTTCTTTAAAAAACTGATAAAACATTCGGAAAAAGCAGAGTTCCCTTTAAAAGAAAACGTGCCCAACAAAACGACATTATATTTATGTACCGAAATATTTTATTAACTGTCAAAGGGGGTTGAAGCTTCAACCATTAGGTAAATATATGAATGACGACCGCGAAGTTTGAAACAACTTCTTTTACTTTTGAATCCCAGCGAATTAAACGTAACTAAATTACAGAAATGATGACGTATTACGAGGTGAATGATTTTTCATTAAATCTTTCGATTGCAGTTTGCTGTATTGATGAATTTTATTCCATTGATAGGTAAACGACTGGGAGTACCTATTTCGTACCAAAAATATCTTTCTTTGCGGTCAACGCTCACACACGAATTTACGTAACAAATACAATACTAATGCAGCAAAAATTAATTCAGTAACAACAAATCTCTCTTTAAACTAAAAGAACGCATTCCCAACGGTTTATCAGTATCACGAAAAAAACAACTAACAACGAAAGTCTGACTACTGGTTACGCGGAGTGGAAATTTGAACAATTAAATCCTATCGATTACGAGGACATCTACCAGCAATTTCTCCCCTACTTCAATGACCGGACGCTCAGCAGTTTTCGCTGGCAAAATCGCAAGTCCATTCGCGTCGACCATACTCAGAAGTCGGCTGCTCATTTGATTGCCAGTACTTTCCGCTTCCGGCAAATACTCACCAGAGGGCTCCACCTTAGCCCAATTCAAGCTTACGCGATGGTACTCCGGTCTCGGATCCAGGTAAACCTTCTCTTTACTCGCAAACTTGGCCTTTATTACCGTAGGCAACGCCCTTTCTACGCCTGCCAGTCGCCGACACGCCGGTAGGACATACAAATGTGACGTCACTACCGCCGATACCGGGTTTCCGGGCAATCCGAAGATCAGCTTGCGTTTGTTCTCATACTGGCACGTCAAAAAAGTAGTCGGCTTGCCGGGTTTCATGTTTACTCGCGCGAAATGGAGTACTGGACTCGACAGGTCCGCCAGTACCACTGCTCGCAAGTAATCCCGCTCGCCCATGGACACGCCTCCCGTGGTAACCAGTACATCCGCGTGCGCTAGGGCGTTCTGGATGCACTGCAACAGCTTCGAAGGCTCATCGGGCGCGATACCGGCATCAAATACCGGGAATCCGCGTTCTTCCAACAACGTCAGCAACGTCGGCCGGTTAGAATCGCCGATAAACTGCTGACCCTCCAAAGTATCGGCCTTCAGGGTATCCAAAACCTCATTACCGGTCGACATAACCGCGACAACCGGTACTTTCCGCACCTTAACCTTAACCACGCCCACCGACGCTAACAAGCCAATGTCCGCTGCGCTAATGACGCGCCCTTGGGGCAGTACTAACTGACCAGTAGCGACATCTGACCCCACAGGTCGAATATCCTGGCCAACTTGGACTGTCTGGCTCATAATCTCGATTTCCGACTCTTCAGCCACGCCCTCGTGATCCACCGTAGCCAGTAAACGCGTCTCTTCGACCATTACCACCGCGTCCGCCCCGGGCGGTACCGGCGCACCGGTGTTAATCCGAGCGCAAGTACCGTGTTCTACTTTCTGGATGTCTTGCATGGAAGTACCGGCCACAGAAATGCCCAGTACCTTGCGTTTGCCGATACCGTCAGCGGCCAGTACCGCGTAGCCATCTTTGGCGGAGGCGGGAAAGGGAGGAATGGCCACTATGGCGTGGCAATCCTGTGCCAGTACGCGGTTCAGCGCCTTGTCGACCGGTATTTCTTCGAAATGGGCGGGGAGAAAGGATTGGCATTGTTCCAAGACGATGTTCTGCGCTTCCGTGACGCTAATCATGGGGAATTGGGACTGACGCGGTCGGTGGACGACTTGGTCAGTGCGTACGCTGGAATGCGGACAATGGTGGTGGTGACGGTGACGATGGAGGTCAGTGGGCGGTACTACGGCCGGTGGTGGCGATTTCTGCAAGTCTTTCTCTTGTTGCTGCAGTATGGAATGCGTTTTTTCGACGGCAGCGACATCTTGACGCAGCAAAGAGAGTGCGTGGGGTAAAGTGCCAACAATGAAGCGGAAGCACTCGTCCGCCGCCTTGCGGCTACCGGGGAGATTGACAATCAGCGTGCGATGGCGGATTCCGCAGACAGCGCGGGAAAGGACCGCTAGGGGCGTGACTTCTAAAGAGCCTTGGAGCATGGCTAAAGCCAAGCCGGGCGCTTCTTTGTGGATGACGCGACGCGTGGCTTCTGGCGTAACGTCACGTGGCGCGAAGCCCGTGCCACCTGTGGTAAGGATTAGGTCCAGTTTTTGCTCATCGCTCCATTGTTTTAGTAAATTTTCGATGTCAGGCTGCTCGTCGGGTAGCATGGATGTAACGGCAATTTCTGCATTAAGTAGATGTTGTTGCAGGATGATATTTTGGAGATTAGGTCCGCTAGTGTCGGTTGACTGGCCCGAGAAACAGCGGTCGCTCACGGTGAGGATGCCGACCCGAAATTTGGCTGCCATTTTGTTCTAAATGTTTATAGAGATAGTTTGTACTAACTTTTAAATGCGTAATTGCAAATTTTTAAATCTCAGAATGTAATTTTGTATAAGAGAATTACCTTTCCAAGTTTGTTGTGGACAGATCACGTGGACAGATAAACAAATCCTAGTTGTTGACTGGTCTGACAGACGGCGTTGGTAACTGGCGCTCAATTTCAAATGAAGGCAATAGAGCGTTGGGAAATCGCATGGTTAACGGCGTCAGCGATTTTGCCAAAATTACTCAGTATTTAATTAATCAATCTCAACACTAAAGTTTCGAATTGCAACATCTAGTGCTTGTCATCGAGTTTTTCTTTAAAACGTGTTAAGAAAATTTGTAAAAAGCCATTCAATTTTCAACTTTTTTTGCAGAAAGGCAATTTCACCAACATAGCGATATGTTTGAAATTCCCCGTCCCAAAAATGGAACTGCGTACCTAAGAGCTTTGAATTGTTCCTACGGGTACAGTACATGAAGGTTCGCCTAGAGGCAACTGAGGAATCCGTTGCTCCTGGGGATGCTTTGGCTTTCAACTTGGGGATGAGATATTTTATGACTACCGAAATTGCAAGTAGAGGAGGGATGGGACAGTCCGAACACTTTTCTGTAGTTTATTTTTCACTTCACGGGGAGACAAAACTGTAGCCTAAAACTATACTCGTCAGATGGCCTGGTGTCCTGGCTATCAAATGAGGTATTGTACGCTTGAAGAACACTAAAAATAAGACCAAACAACCACGAAAACTGGAGGCACCTCCGACTGTCCGAAACGAGATACCGGGGATACAATTTGAACTTGGGTGTAGTGCGATTTAACCGTGTGTTTTGCCATAAGAAAACTAGTCGATTGCACTTTTTTAAAAAACACATATTAAACTTAAAGTATCTAAACGAAAACTTACAGTTATACTCCCTCTTGATATAGAAATCATCCTAGCTCCAGTTAGTGCAAGGAAACGCACGATTTGTCAAAATGATTATGGACAAAAAAAAAGGCAACGTTATAGGAGCGCGGCTGTAACTCGAGCTGTCAGCTGTGAGCTGCATGCGTGTGCGCAGCGTTGCCAACCTTGGTTGCCAACAGCATGTTTTTTCTGTAGTAAAAACGGCTCTGTCCGAAGCGTACTAAAGCATCACTTTGTAGTGTAAAATCTCGTACAAAATCAGGACATCGATTTTAAAACAAACCTTTGGAGGGGTGATTCCCTGACTTGTCAACTGCATAAAAGTAATTTTTACTTTATTTTAGATACATATTATGAGTGGTACAACGAAATGAACAGGACCCCTTTCTTACAAGAAGTGCCTCAAATTTAGTTTTTATTTATTTTTTCAAAAACGGTTTAACATTTTTCTGCAAAAATTTCCCCATGTCAGCTTCGTCGTATTCACTAAATGTGCAATTTTTTTCAGAACCAAAACTTTCGTAGTTCATTAGTAATGATTTTTGTACGGTTTGTCCTACGTATGAACTGTCCCATCCCTCCTCTAGTAATTCCGGGTGCACTACCGGTCCCATAATTAGTAATACAAAGACGACTGAAAATCCTGAGGAAACAAGTACTCTCAAAGTAACTTGGTTTTACGGTATTCGGTGTCCACGTTCTTGATTCTTCGTTTTTATACAGGTTCTGTTCATTTCTGGCGCTAAAGAAAAATAACTTTTCAAGCAGGGCCGTACCCAGGATTTTGGTTCAGGGGGGGGGTATGAAAGTTTCGGGGGGGGTTTAGTATGCATTTTTTTGGACATTTGCTCATTCTCCTATGTTCACCATTAAAAAAATCGGGGGGGGGGTAACCCCCTAACCCCCCCTGGGTACGGGCCTGTTTTCAAGACAGAAATGGGCGCAAACGAAGCATGGGGAATCTTTCATCCTTCCTCTCGACCTTATAGCCGACATTAATGGAACAGTAATTAATTTACCAATCGTAAAACTCTTCTTTGACATTTAATTTCTTTCAAGTTTGCCTTCGAGCTCGAAAGCTACTACGAATGTGAGAAAGTTGCTATCGACAACATCCGTCTCCTGTCACTTACAAAGTGAGGAGAATCTTCGGAGTTACTTAGTGCTTTGAGCTTCTCTTCAAACATTCTTTTATGTCTCGTGTGGTAATTGTCCAACTTCTTTACAAGTACTGTACATGCTAGAATTCCTTTTTAGTTAATTCGGGTAAAGGTAAGGGTCATATGCATTTTCTTCGTGTGCATAGATTTTATATTATGTGGAATTTGTGCTTTTTACTTGTATTGAAATTAATTCGAATGGGATGATTCGTGAAGTTCTGTAAAATAAATATAATAAAAAACCAACAAAGCAAGAATAGGCAACCTCCCTCTAGCGGTCGGAACCGAAGCATATGGAGTACTGGTGGGCGAGATTATTCGTTGCATTACTAAACTATCTTCAATTAACTAATAAGAGAAGACAAGGAATTTGTTTAAAATTGTTCTGCATAAATTTGGGTTTAAATCGTAATAAACAACACAGTGTATGTGATTCTTATCCATGTTTTGTACTCTAAAGCTTTTCTCTATCACACCACGTCATTCTTCGTTCTAGCACGACAAGATGTGCCCGCGGGCCGGACCCACGCCCGTGGGCCGCAAAGTTGCCGACCATTGCACTAAAATCATCACGAAAAATGTAGTAAAGAATGATGACATGGGTGTTACTAAACTTATTAGAAGAAAATCATTTTTACATGGATAGCTTTTTTCTTTGTCTTTTCTTTCGTTTTCTTTTCTTGGATCCATCTCCAAGAGAACGTCTGACTTTATTCATAGGGCGAATGATAGTGGTGCTACGCGTATGGATTTCAAACGGAATTGGAGAAGAAAAAAGTGAAGCTGCCAGATTATTGTATACCTCGTTATGAAATTTTGGTTTTCGAAAATGTATTGTACACGAATGCAGGCAATGTTAAAGTATTAGCCAATTGTCAATCGTAGGCGACGTTCGCAGAAGAGAATTGGAACTGGCTCCTTGCTTTTGTATAAAGCGACTGAAAAGTGATCTTAAAGTCACTAATTGACAATACAATTGACAATCGCAAATTGACAACACAATTGGCAATCGCAAATTGGCAATACAATTGATTTTCCCAAATTGATAATACAATTGGTAATCCAACAATAATCTTACGTCACTAAATTGGAAAAGAAATGGCAAAAATGCACCGTTCTTTCATTTATTTTCTTAGAGTCGAAGTTTTGTATGAAAAAAGAGCTTAAAATATAACTTTTACTATCACAAAGCTTATATATCGCGCACAAAATACTAGCGTCTGATAAGAATGCATACGTTAGATAAGAGAAGAGAATTTTGCGATTACGTGGCGCCATTTTGCTTTTGATATATCGGTCTGGCCACCACCCTTTCAGTAGCAAACCGAATTGTAGCTGGCAGTGCTATATTTGACGGAAATAATAAAGGTAAATTTAATTAGGACATGAGTTTACTTTCTGTTCTGTTCTTGCTTGCGTTTTCGTTGTTTAATGTATTATATATTCAACAATTTTTGTGTGTTTTAGGGATTATACAAGAGAATTTGTTAGTCTGTGCTCTACTTATTTTGTGTTTTAAACACACAAGTTGACGATTTCCTTCAACATTTCAGAGACGTACTTTTTTCCACAGCCAGATTTGGACAAATTCAAATTTATGAAATCGACTTTTGACTTCAATTCACTTCCATTAAGTTTCACCTAAATTTGTTCACCGGTAGGGGATTGTCTTTAGAAAGGAATGAATTTGTAGAAATTGACAGGGAAAATAATCGTAAAATTTTAAATAGTTTACTTCAAAATTTTCTTCCTAGTTTCGACGCAGTGCAACTTCATATAAAAGGAAGGTATACCAATCTTGAAAACTTATAAGCATTGCTTTTGTTCCCTCTATTATAGTAGCTGCAATACTATTTCCACCTCAGTTGTACTTTTTCTAATTTTATGTAACATTGAGTTGAACTTAACTTGGACAAAAACACCGAAATTAACTGCCCAAATTGACTGCAACCACCCAAAAAGTCAAAATGATTTGAATTGACTTAAATTTTAAAATTTAGAGGTGGTCCAAGTTTTAATTGATTTTTCGGAAAGTAATTTTTCTATTTCAATTAGCTATCACTATCCTTGAAGTTGTCCAGGTCTGACTATCTATAGAGTACGATAGTACTCTATATATATAGAGTACGGTAGTACTCTATATAATGCATTCGAGTGGGGAAAAGTGTGAACTTGTTTTCTCCGAAACCATAGAAGTTAGTGGTACGTGTTGGGTACTAAAAAATGCAGCAAAAAAATCTAGACGAAATATTTGTATTTTTCATGATCGTGAGTTTCATGGGAGTGGAGATATTTGTAATTGTTTGAAAGCATCTCACATTCCTTTCTCATACTTTCGTACATCTATCTTGTATCCTCGGGCAAGTCAGGAAAAGGTTCAGGTCAGAAAAGGGAGAGTTCAGGCTGAGTTCAGGTTCGGGGAAGGAAGGGGTGGCTTTTGGTTCGGGTTATAGCGAATTCAGTTGGCAGTGCATGTCGCGCACTGGGAACTCAGTTCTTTAGCCCTGTGATGTCACGCCTGTTGGTCTCAATGGGACAATGCAGCCCAACTGAAGATAACATTCGCACCCAGTTCGGAAAGTGGAGCCCCGGGTTGACCAACTGAATTCGTTATTAGTCTTATTCCCCCCCAACTGGTTCTCTCACCCAGGTAGCAAATGGTTCAGGAAGTGTCGGGCGCTACTACGCCATGAGTAGGGATGGCTAAAAATCACGGAAATTTTTCGAAAAATCACGGTTATGATTCAAAAATTGGTACAAAATCACGGCATCGTGATACGTTCACATAACCTGGCCTTTCTTTCCATACTGCGTCCAAAATATAATTGAAAAATAAAATTTTAAAAGATCCAATGAACTTGTGGTAATTCTACACCTCGTCTTTGATGCTACAAAGGAAAAAATCCATTTGAAGTAATTCGGAATTATAGGCAATTCTCGAGAATATAGTAATTTATTCGGAGTCTACCTCTGATGCCTTTTTTTAACGTTGCACAAAAATTCGATGTTGACGATAAACTGAACCTTTTCTAGCGTGATCGAAAGTAACCATTCAACCAGTGCAAAAGAGTTTCACAATCATGTAAAATTCTGGGTAGCAGGAGCACTAGACGTCTTCTCCCAACATTTCTAGTAACGTGAACAACGATATGTTAAGAGTAAAAATTGGGTGTGGAATTGTATTGCGTCGTCCTCAGAGTTTACCGAAATATCGAAGCGTAGTTCGAAATAACGGCCAAGAGAAAGGAACCGTATCTTATTGTCTGTATTTGTACCCAAATTGCTTCTTAATGGAAACAACCTTTCACGTATCCCGCGAAGAATTTTCTGAACGGTGTGGAGAATAAGTCCGCGGTAGGTTTTTGTGAGTAAAACTGGTCCTCAGTCAGGTAAGGTCGGTCCTCAGGTGGTAATACAACTGTGGCTTCCAAGCTTTCTGATTTAAACACGATAGAAAGCGGAAATTCTCTGGAAACTCCAAGTCCTTCTTCGGAACACTATAAGTTATGATAAAATACAAGGATACTGAAGATACTAACCAGCAATCGTTGCGAAAGGGAACGATGTGCTCATGGGAAATAATGGGCGTGGCAAAAAAAGTTTGATTTTGTTAAAATTGAGAAAACTTAACGGAAGCGTTTTGCACGTACTCGATAGGACAGCTTCGGCTTAATATAGATTAATGTTTAAACCTTTAGAGAGTAACTTCGTGACGAGTTGGAGAAAAAGAAGGTGAACATCGGCTACAAACTGAAATCGTTTGCCAGTTGCTTGTAATGCTGTTGTTGCTCGAACTGTGAAAGGCATACACGAGCTTAAATGGCAGACTGGGGTAAGTCGTCACATTCGGATGCTTATAATGATCATAATGATGTTTTACGACCACCTATAGCTGTTAACGTTAGCAGTACGATAAACAAAATAGGAGTACCAGGCAACGGAAATGATGTCGTGGGAATTCAGAACATTTTTAACGGAAATCAGCGAGATGAGGATCGAACTAGAAGCAATTTGCTTTCCACTACTGAGGTAAAGCAATACTTTTCATCTGTCACATTGCACTTTATTTCGAGTTAACTTACGCTGCTCAAGCTGATAATTTTTTTAACTAAATAAACTCGAAAGATGCAGAACTATTGTGTACAATACAATATATCACTCAGGCTTATATTGTACTGTACACATAGATTTCGTCTTGCGGGTGGGGGAAGGGTGGTGTAGGAGGGTTAATATGTAATTTTGCGACTTTTCGGTGTTCGCTATGGAAACATATTGCGGGGGTGGTCTGAGTCCAACGGATAATGACACTGATATCTAATTATCAACTTGTATAGGTCTACCCGTGTACGTGGAACGGAAAAGACAAACGAGGATACGCGCTCGTACTGAACTACGAGTTCCTCGGCCAAGGAGAATCGGA